>JAHHFK020003021.1:0-84078 GCA_024533555.2 Aedes koreicus
AATGAGAGACAAGAATTAACGATGCGCCATTTATTACTGTAAATGCTGGAAACCGGAACCTTGGGGGGGTTGTGAATTAGGTTTACAAGTGTTGCATGCCGTGCGTCTCCATAAATTGTTGGACGTGCTCTTGACGGGATTTGAAACCAGTAAACAAAATCAGCTGTATTAAGGTGGTGATTAAATTTATTATGGGTTCATGGTTTTATCTGACGCTCATGTTATTAATCAGGTTTTATCTGTACAAGTTTTTTTGCTACTCAGCTTCCACGAAGTTCTCTAGAGTTTGCTACTTAGCTTCCAAGACTTTTAACCATTTAGAAGAAATAGCCATTTAGAGGATATGAATCGCTAAGAACTTCTAAGGTTAATTCCAAGATGACCTTGTAGATGTGTTTGATTTCTTGTAGTTCTCGAAATACATTGCATCTAATAAATACTCTTCGAACAGTATAGAGAACATTCTGAAGAACACTTCTCTAAATGACAAGTGTAACGCAATTTCAGCTGCTTTTCCGTCAGCATCTCTACTTGTTAATTTTTCATCGAAACTGTGATTTTTGAACAATTCCCATGTCAACGCTGTACAACTCAATTTGAGAAAAATAGATTGATCTTAAGAAAAACTTATCAATAGATCTTCAATCAAACTTACAACACAGAGACAACCAAAAAAAGTTCCGCAACAATCAGAAGAGCACTGCCCGTGGTACATGTGTGTCACCTAAAAGAGCCAAAAAGGGAAAGTTTTCCTTGTTTCCATTCGCAAATGTTAGTAGCTCCGACTCGGAGTTCCGGTAGGCTTTCAGTCAGCAGTCTCTACACCCCTACCAAAGAATGTCGAGGCGTCAGGCGAGTTGTGGAAAATGTCGTAATCAGGAATTAATAAGCAGAAAGTCGGAGCACAACAACGTTTGCTAAGGAAATGGAAAAGTAATTTCAAGTTAGCTCTTATGGCTAAAGGATTTGCCCGCACTAATGTAGTAGATGGTACTACAGCACCAGTAATCATGAGCATTTAATCTAGGTCCGGGATACCCACGACGGATAGGCGGGAAAGGGGGGTATTGAGCGGTCTATTAACGGGGATAAGTGAGCTGTGCGGGTAAATGATGAGGGTAATCGTGCCATCCTTGATTTGGATTTGCAGTAGCGCATAAAGGAATGCTAATTGCCAAGCGAAGGGAATGAAATAATTTGAAATGAATTCAAAACCTTATGACAGTGCCAGTGTTTGATTGTTTGAGTAGCAAAAAAAAAAATTTGGAAGTCCTTTTATTATCCAAGCCTCTACAAGTAAAAATGTGATTATTTGAACACAGAAACAGTGTTTCTATCTGGAAGAAGAGGGTGAATAAATAATTCAAGAATAATACCGATAAGCATGAACCGAATCAGTTCGATCCCATCTATTCTAGCGATGGCATACCAGTGTTCATTCAACATAACAGTATTCATGAGGATAGAGGACGATAAATTCTTCCTTTTGGGATTTTAAGCTTCCTGCGTATAGAACACAACTTAAAGCTGCTTAAAAAAAATCATTTCGAAATATTCCTAGACCAAACCCTAGTTCGTTAATTGCAATTCTTACGAAATTTATTATTGATTTATTTGGTCGATGGTATTCATGCCAATCATTCTTTCCTCCTACCATCGCTTCGAAAGCAACAGATTTCCCAATCCAATACGGTTTAATCAAAGCATTCCAGCTGAGCTTTTTTTCCATTGTCAATATGGTGAGGAACGCAAATTACGATACGCGAAAATCCTAAATTGTTTTACCCCTGTCGGTATTGCAAATAATAAACCTAACGTAATCAGCTCATTGAATCTGTGAAATTTTCACTATCTACAATAAAAGCTTCACCTCTCTCCCACACAAATGTAACACCATTTTTGAACGTCACCTAAGAAGTAATCACTGTCACTCAGTCCCAGCAGCTGGCTCATTGTACGTTTTATGACGGAGATAAATATTTATGATCATCAACCAACCAACAGCCACTCCATCGAATATGTGTTCCGCGAGTCAGGCACGGCGCGGTTTTCCGCACCCAAATGCACGCAATCACTAGCATTTTATTTAATTGCACTTGTGTGTCCGTAGCAAGGATAATCCAAAATTAATAACCTCACCTGTCGACCGAAATCGAGAAGGGATTTGACAATGGCTGGTGGTTATGGGAATAACATTTTATTGCTTGCATCAGGTGAAATTTATTGGAAGATATTGCTCGGCTAGTCTCGATAGAGTCATCAACTTCTATTATACCAAGTAATTTGATTTTTAAACGAGGAAAGTGCCACAAATGCAATCATCATAGCATAGCGATTATTGACGTTTGCACACCTCTTGGGTGAAACTACAATGGGGGATAATTCGTTGAAGACATTGCATGTAATCAAAATAACGGAACCGACACTTTTCTTCACGCAATAATCTCCACGAAGACACTCCTCGATCGATCACCTGGCCCCGTCCATGCAACCGTTGAAGATTTGGTATCTACCTTAAAAAGACACGGGGAACCCACATAGCCTTTAGTAGATATCAAAGGAAACGGGATATGAATAGTCAGAGAGAATAGTTAAGCAAAGTGTCCTGTTTGGTGTACAGAACAAAAAAATATTTAAAAGTGGTCGTTGGGAGCTTCTAATCTAAGAAGGTTAAGTGATGCTCCCTTTTTCTTCAAACGGTTGGAACCTCAGCATTAACTATAATCCTATATTGACCCACATTGCTAATGGTTATAGAGCCATTACTCGCTCTCTGAAATGAGAAGAATGTCTGAGATTGTCTGTGAAAAAAAATCATATCAGATTTCGTGGACTGCAGCAACAACATTGTGTTACTTTCATATACTACATAATTTCTTATTTCTATCCATGTAAATGCTTATCGTCCCCTTTTTCTGTAATATTTCTTATAATTAACTGCTAGTTTAAGTAGGTGTGTATCATTCATCCTTTAAATTTTGAATCAATACCTCCAATCAGTGTAGAATTGGCTGAGCTTCGGATGAGCCCCGGTTGAACCCCGGCTAAGCTGTCAAGCCCAGCGCTTGTAAATCTCACGGTCTTCATGCGACAATGAAAAAACTGGCCATCTCACTTTTACGTCGTTCTTCAACCATCATGCAGTCATTCAGGATTTTGACTCTTAACTGATCTCTATGAAATTAACAAAGCAGACATATGTAACTGATAGAGTGAATCATGCATTTCAAAGTTTGCATCGAAAATAACAATAATATCAATAAACGTGCTGACCAATTACAGTCGCGTTCTATCATGACGAAATACTCGATGACATTTTGAAGGAATCTCATTCATCGTTTCCAAACCAGATGAGATTATAAGATGTATTTCGGTACGGTAGACATCATACGAGATTTTTCATTGAAAATGAAATTTGTCAGCGCTGTTCAGGACCCGTTACATCCTCTATCATACTTCGAGCGATAGAAAGTCCAATCGTCACGCCACAAGCATCCGTTGGGGGACGAGATTGTTCCTCATCCTCTACAAATCATCCCCACTGCTGTCAAAAACCGGTCATCACTGGCCAGCATCCCCCACACCCCAAACACACTCAAAAAAACCATGAAAAAAATAATGCAAAGACGTGATAATAAAGGGTGTTCCGATCAGAATTTGGTCAAACAGTAATGAGTGTGTGAGTCGATCAAAGTTTTTATTAATAAGTCAAATTCTTTTACTTTGTCAAGTTCAGTTAATACAGAATACAGGAGAAATATTCAGCTAAGCTTCCTTTTCACCGAATGCGAATTGCCGGGTTTTTCGTTTAACACCTGCCATAATATTTTGTACAGTCTCCTTGTCCACTTTATTCGCCGCAGAACACCAGTTTGCCTTGAACTGTTTCTCGCTCACAACAGCTTTTTGAGTCTTCTTAAGGTTCCGCTTGACAATGGCCCAATACTGTTCGATTGGGCGGAGCTCTGGCGTGTTGGGAGTGTTCTTGTCCTTGGGCACCACTTGAACGTTGTTGGCAGCATACCACTCCATGGTTTTTTTCCGTGATGGCAAGATGCCAAATCCGGCCAAAATAGAACGGAACAATTGTGTCGCTTCAGGAAAGGCAGTAAACGTTTTTGTAGGCACTCGCTCCGATAAATTTCCTGGTTGGGGGTTCCGGTCGCAATGTAAACGTTGCTCTTCAAGCCACAGGTACAGATGGTCTGCCACACCTGATATTTCTTCGCGAACTTTGACAGTTTAATATGCTTGAACATGGCTGCCTCCTTTCCCCGTCAGGTTGCCGTATAAAATTCCTGTCCAGGAAGCTGTTTAAAGTCTGCCTTGACGTAAGTTTCATCGTCCTGTACCACGCAATCAAACTTTCGTCAGCATCGTCGTGTACAACTTTCGCGATCGTGCTTTGGCCGACGTGTTTTGTTTATCGTCGCGATTTGGAGTCACCACTTTCTTGTAAGTCGTCAGTCCAGCTCGTTTTTAGCTCTATCCACGGTTGAAGGCGCCACTCCCAGATTATTTGCGACATCTCGGACGGAGGGATTGGGGTGTCGCTCGAAACACCGGGCAACTCTTTTTGTCTTTGCTGTGGCCTCCGGCTTTCGATTTCCCCCCGATCCAACTTTCCTGGCTGTCGACAAACGTTCACCGAACGCTATTAATACGTTGGTAACAGTTGATTTAGCCACATTCAACAATTTCGTCAACTTGGCGTGAGAGTAGTTTGGATTGTCGCCATGAACGTGCAAAATTTTGATGCGTTGCTGCTCTTCCTTCGACGACATTTTGATAACTGAAGTGCCAATCTCAAAATCAAAATAGAGGCATGATGCTACACGCACACACCTTCAAAATGGAGGGTGTGCAAAATTTTATAATGCACGATGAAAGAAAATGCGTCAAGTTTCAGTCGACCAAATTTTGATCGAAACACCCTTTAAGCGGTTTGTTTATACTCCTGGTCAGGTTCCAAAAGCAAAAAATTCAACCTAGAAGCTTTAGGATTTTTAAGCTCGAATTTTCCAAGAATAGAAGAAAATGTAACCCACCCTAGACGATCTATGTGACTAAGACCAGAGAACGAGATCCCTCGAACAAACAAACAAAACAAATGCTGCTTCGTATGCGGACAATGAAGGATCTCATTTGTAGAAACACTCCTGGTCAACAGTGACTTACAGTAGAAGCAATAAATATAATTAAAATCCCGTACAGATTTAATGTTCTATATAAACTTAAATTTACTACAAAAAAAAAATGCGCTCGCCCGGATTTTTTGTATGCCAATAGTTGTTACAGTAATGACCCGATTTTGTCACGCCCCGATTTTGTCTACCTCCGATTGTGTCAACTTTTTGACCCAATTTAGTCAGCATATACGATTCAATCAGATATAGTGAAAATGAAATGTTTTTCCACACAGATTTTACACTTTAGTGCTTTTATTAGGTGTAGTGTAGCATGATGTCATTCAGGACTAAATTTGGAGTGAAAATTTAACCGGTACACAGTGGTTCAGGACTGCCAAAAACGTGACTTTTATTTCAATTTTATGTATGTCAATGAGATTTCAAAAGGGTTTCAAAAGAGTTGGAAGGTATTCAATGGACTTTCTTTTGGTACTAAGATATTTGTTGGTGATTAACCAACTAGCCAGTAAGAGAAGAACAAGTTTGTCTTCCAAGTTTCCAATTTATTTATGACGTTTGAATTAAAAAACTTTGTTTAGTATTTTTGCTCTTTCCTTCCTCTCTTTTTTCCTGTATATCTCCTCCTCTTCTTCTTCAATTGTACTTTCCTAATGCAATCCAATATGTTTTAAATCAATAAATAAATAAATAAATAATAAAGCACGAAAAACCGTTGTCTGGCGATGATAAGAAGCTGCTAGCAAAAGATGCGATTCAAATTGAAAACGGCAATGAAAATATAAATATTGAATAATAATTGAAATAAAAATCGGTGTAATTATAGTAACATATAATGAATAAAAATATGGACTAAAAATAAAATGTAAAACTCAGCTGAAAATAATGAGTTTGAAGGTGTGGTTACCATGACAACGCAAATTTTTGTACTGTTTGAATCATGAAATATAGTAAAACCATCGATATTTGTTTTGAGCATAACTCCCCAGCAGACGGTCGTGGACGGATTAACTAACCACCGCTTGAAAGCTCATATAATGTACTATTGGATGCAGTCAATTTTATCTGCTCTTACCTGCTCCTAAGTGTGGTACAGCCGTCGAAAATACGACGAAAAAAACTGGGAAAAGTTCAATAACTCATCCCACTGAAAAAATGCAGGTATAGAATGTTCTAGAAAATTTCGTATTTTGATATTGCAAATAACTTTGTAGATAATTATATTATCCTTAAAATTAAAAACAAAATGTTCCGGTGAAAAATGTGTTTTTGGAGGTTAGTTCTTACAAAACGCTCTCTATCTCCAATTGGGTGAAACATACGATTTATATGTCTTCAGCAAAGTTGTTTGTATTGACTTTTTCTACAATTTTGCTGAAGACATCAACTCCCTATCTTAAAATCCTAAAAAAGTTGAATTTTCATCTCATTTTTAGGGGGATTGATCACAAAAATCATGCCGTCAAAATATGAAGCTTGTTATATCCATCAACTTTGCCACAGACGCCATCGCTCTAGTTCCACTATGAAGGGAGCTATGAGTTGAGAGCGTTAAAATCGACTTTTTGACCACTGTGCCACGGCTAAAATCAAGGACTTACGGCTCCAATTGCTTCCGCATCCACCGTATTCACCCGATTTGGCTCCCTCGGACTATTATCTGTTCCCAAACCTCAAAAAATAGCTCAACAATAAAAAAAAATCAGCTCACGCGAGGAAATCTTCGACGCCGCGGAGGAGTATTTTGCAGACCTTCCGGAAAATTACTAGACCTTCCGGAATAAAATTACCTAGTATTTTATTGTCTGAAAGTTAGAAAAGGATCAGTCAACTAGGTAATTTTCTACAGCGTTTTTACCGTGATGCAATTTGATGTGGGACACCCTTTTAAGTGCTTTTCAGATTCAGATTTATTGAATTTTTCTATGTGATGCTTCAATATTTTAACTAACGACCTTTGCAATTCATTAGTATCTTATCTTACAATTTTCAAAGATTTAGTAAGGTTTGATCATTCAAAACTAAGCATAGAACGAGTTTCAAATTACTTCCTAACTTGATAATTACTTTTTAGAGTTTTTACTGCCGTGTAATTTTGAAAGCAGAAGTATATTTATGTGTCAAGGACCGCTTCATTTATGAGCATCGAAGCAGACATAAATTTACATGATTTTTTCTGAGTGTGTTTATTTGAGAATGAAGTTAACTATTTTTTGGGGGCACTGCAACATGGCACACCGCTCCAATATACGTAAAGATCAAATAAATGCAATGTGTTGCAATGCTTGGAAACTTAAAAAAATCGCTGATTTCACTGAGTTATTCTTGCAATGTCAATTCTCAAATGTAAGTAAACCGGAGTCGAATTTTTGTTGTTGTTATTATAATGAAAACGTGAATGAAAGTGAAAAAAATCTGATTTCATTTTGGATTTTCAGTACTTCAAAAATTAACACAATCTGACGTCAAGTTAAACTGTTCCAATTAAAGTTTATGTCACCTGTCATTTAACTACTGATTACAGCTTATTTGTCTCGATTTGCCTATTTAGCTGCTATTTAGATGAGTTAAAAGTCGAATACGTTACGCTTCTACATGTCAGGATTAGTTTTTCGTTTGATTCAGAAGAGTTTCAACCGTCAATCCATACGAGA
The DNA here is from genome assembly GCA_024533555.2 of Aedes koreicus. NCBI lineage: Eukaryota > Metazoa > Arthropoda > Insecta > Diptera > Culicidae > Aedes > Aedes koreicus. Next base: position 7,802 of record JAHHFK020003021.1, read on the forward strand.
TCAATCAGAGTCACGAGAAAAAAGTACAACACAGTTACAAATTTTGATTTCCTCTTGATTTTCAGCTTTACGTGGGTATTTAACCCCAACTCGGTGATGAGTTAACGGTTTAAACATAAATGAAAAGTTTGAATAATGTATTCAGTAGTTGGAAAAGAGTTGATTTATATAAATATTTATATGCATCAGCTTGCTGGTCATTTCTGTGTAGATGAACCTACCCCATATGAATAATATTTTTACTATACAACCATGCAAATTCAGAGCACAAACGAAAAACAAAGCGGATTGCATTATTCGAAAGAAAAACATTTACCCTCCGACGAAATGACAACACAGACACCTAGCTCTTTAAGGTGATAATTGATAGCATCGAAAGAACTAGAATTGTTGATAGCATGAATGTTAGAAATTTGACAGATTACGCCTATCAGACTCAGCTTTTTTGCAGCAAAGTGACATACAAGTGATTAAAATTAAATTTCTGAGATTATGAGATTTCTTCGAGAGGCAAAATGATGATGTAAATCTATTACAAAATCACCATTTGTATATTATATCAACTTTCGCCTTAAAGCCACGCTTCCTTGAATCTCTTTTGGAGCGTGCGTACCATCCATCAAGCTCGTGTCCCGTCTGGTGACACCCTGTGGGGATGCTTGGGGGTAACATCGTCAAAAAGAAATTGTCGGAAATCGTTGCCGGTTTTTTGCCTCCGTTTTCCAGACACAAGCCAAAGTCAACAAATATACGTAAAAGCATCTAGAGCTGACTCAGTACAGCGAAGGCGGTGGTGACGGTAATTGCGAGCTGAAGCTGCCATAATTGGCACACGGGGCCAACCAGAAGGCGAACCAGAGGACAACGGCAGTGGAAATTTGCATAGTTTTCACAGACACTGATGGCTGTGAAGAGTGAAAAAGTTGAACAACTATTTGGGATTGTCTTCTTCGTGGGTCTACCTCTAAATTCCGAATATCACTTCACCCGGGGGTGACATCGGTTGAAGCATGGCACATGAAGGTTAAGATTAGGGTTGATTACTGTGGGGCTGAAACGATGGAATGTTAATTAAATCTCAGGAAAGCCCCATACTAGTAATAAGAAGCTTATTACGCTTGGCCGTCACTAAAGCTAATCTCATCTAACTTTGATAGAGGGGAGTGAAGTTTATCCCAATAATTTAAATGTGAATTCAGACTATCTCTGACAGACGGCCTGAACAATGTTTCTTTCAGGCTCTTCTTTATAGAAGATCCAACTGAATTTCAGAAATCTTGTACCCTTTCTTTATCATCATGTATATTTTTCAATTCTGAAGCCGTCAGTCATGTTCTCATCCAATGTATTATTCAAATTCATCACGTTCCGTTCCACTCGACAAAAAAATGTCCTAGATAAAGTAAAGCGTTGGATTTTCGCTTCACCAGGGTTGCTTCTTATTTCGACAGGTACATTATACGAAACAAGGGGCATGGCAATTTTAAAATGTGTTTTTGAATGTTACTAGATTTAGCCATTGGTAATTTTTTTTTAATCTAAAGCAAATAAATAAAAGTATCAAGACATAATTCGATACATTCATTTCAAGTGGCCGACCCCTTGATAAGAAAGCATTCTAAACAAACAACAATATCGATTCGGTTACCCAAAAATACGCAGCACCGTACAGGTATACGTGATGTGAACGCACGATGTCCTTCTTTAAAGCCCCTCCCCTTCACTACTACACACTACATTCTGCAAAGTCACCAAACTTCGCTGCTCTATCCAGCCAGACTCCTTTCCTTCTTCCACCATGGATTTTAACGACTCCACAGGATCTTGAAATTTGTTCGGACACACCGAACAAACCACTGTCGACTAGCTGCATCCACCTACGAGCGCCCCAAACTCACCGGAGACACGAACGTATTATTTTGGAACATCCTTTTTCTTCGTGACACCATTTAGCGTGTGGCGGGCGCGACTATTGTGCGTGTGTAGGTCTGGTTTGTTTGCATGAGACGTGTCTGCCTGCCATGCCGCAAATGTTGCCTTGTGTGTTCACAAGTTGCCTACTATGATGGTAATGCTTAATGCTTTCCTGAAGCGGTGATAAACAGCAGGTTATCGCACCTTATTTTTACCGTTTGGTAGAAGAAAGGAGCCTTGGTGACGTAAACCTAGGTCTTTTCCAACAACACTGTAAATATAATCAATTTACAGCAATTTAGTTGGCTATGGCATCTCGTTAGGCTAAAAACAAAATCTGTTTTAGGTGCATTATGAGTACTTCAGCACCATCGCTAATTTAAACGGTGTATCGGAGTGAGATTTCTTCTGAAGCTTTGATGCTGCGTAGACATTCCTCTCTTTTAGAACCCTGGAAAAAATTGCCGAAATTGTTTCCTTTCAAGATTAAGTAAATCAATCAAAATAGCTCTTTTGTACTCAATGTTGCCCCTGAATGCTTAAACGAAAAGACTCGTTTCCAAGTGAATGAACATTGTTGATGTGCGTTGTACAATGTACTTCCAGTTCTGGACGAGTTTCCCCGATAATGAAAGGAAAAATCCGAAGTGCTACATGCACCAAGACGACGAAACTGGGTGGCAATTTATGTTCGTTGTTGATTGACACTCAAGCGCTTAGCACACACCGAGGCTAAATAAAGGAATGAAGAAAAAGACTGGGAAATTCCAACGCTAAGCAGAATAAAGGAATTCCAATGTATTAAGTGTGAGTATCTAAATAACCAACAAGGCAGCCAACAGGTCTGCTGTTCTTCATATTAATTACTGCCCAATAGTAAGTATCATTCCTTCACGAATGACATATTCGCTTCGAATGCCTGTTAAGAAGCCATAATGTTTCATTTCTTCGTCAACAAATTGAGCTCGACACCACAATTAAGCGTAGGCAAATGGAGCACATTGTTATACGGGTCACTTTGAAAGTGGAACCTCCGTCCCGGGATGTATCGTGAATAATATTTCCGGGATAATATATAATATAATAACATATTGATAGTAAAGTTTGAATAAATCTTCCTTCTAACTTCTCAAAATCATACAAGGATTATGGATTTGTGGTCTTACGGTTAGCTACGTCACCTATCGTTCTGGCGTATATTCATTTCCAGCGAGGGTTCGATTCTTGTAAATTTTGCTGCTGGTCCACTGAGTGTTGTGCGTTGACCTTTGTCTGATGTTAAGTGTTCAGTCTGTACCAGTGCTGCTATATTTCGACAATCTAATACGACCTTCAAGAATGGAAACATTTCAATCACAAGTTTACCTTGTTTTCTTTACAACGAATCTAGGCAACATCGCTTTTGATATTTCGAAACATGTTTCTTTTTCGCTTTGGCAAAAATTAAACTCACAGCCTTATCTCACTCAACACAGTTGCCGTTGATTTTCTACTTTGTTATTTTGACTCTAACATAGTAACGATTTGATACTCATTTCTCTTACTGTCAATTTCATCGCCTTATTTAGTCTATTTTTGATCACTGACTAAGAACTTGATTTGCTTGGTACCACTCCATCACAGTTTTAGCATAGTGACATGATGCCAAATCGGGCCAGAACAAAGGTTTTTTCTTTGTGACTTTTGATGAAGGGTAGCAATCGCTTCTGCAGACACTCTTTCTGATAGATCTCCTTGTTGATTGTGCCTGTAGTAACGAAAGATTTACTCTTTTTGCCACACGTGCAAATTGCTTGCCACACAAGGTATTTTTTGGGAAATTTCGATGCCTTCTTCGTTCTGAAATGCTCAGCTGTAGCATTTCTGGCCATAGCAGAATAAAAAGCCAGCCCTGGAAGCTGCTTGAAATCCTCCAGGACATAAGTTTCATCGCCCATAACAACGCATGAAAACTTCGTCAAATATTCACAGTACAAACGTCGAGCCCGTGATTTTGCTGCCAAGTTCTGTTTGTCGTTGCGATTTGGAACTGTTTTTACTTTATACGACTTAAGTCCCAAACGTTGTTTCGATTTTTGGACAAAACCAGGCGACATCCCTATTTTACGAGCCACCGTTCGATGGAGAGATTTGGGTTTTTCGTTAATATCCTTTTCACCTTTCGGTCCATGACAGGATCAGCGCGTCCAATGTTTTTGTCACTTCTCGGTTTCCTCTCCACCGTCAAACGTTCCAAAAATGAGCACATCGTGAACAGTAGATTTAGGCAAATCCAATATTTTTGCAAAGTCCCGTATTGACAAGTCACTTGTTTTTCTTTCGTCGCCATCTTGAATACTAAACATGAAATGTAAACATAAATCATAGTTTTTTTCATCATAGACTCTCAGCTATACCACAGTGAAATTTTTCATTCCTACGTGCAATATTTCAAAAGTTACAATGATTTAAAGATGTCCGGATTAATGTGGATACAGACCATAAGAACTTCGATCAAAGTGAATCAAAGTGAAAAATTGAGGTTCCTAAAACGTCAACCGGAAAACCACGGAAGCGTAATGCAGACAAGCCCTCGTTGACTGAAATTGCTGCCAAGTTCGTTTCACGAGACGGTTCCAAGGCCATTTGTAAAATCGATGTAGAAAGTAAGTGTAGTTACACTCAAACTAACTTCGATATCGGCAATTTTATAAGGCACTTCCGAACCAAACACACTAGGGTGGCTAAATCAAAAGATGTCCTTAAGAACGGAGCGGACAAAATTCGCTTCTTTTTAACAGAAGAAATGCGAGGACGATTAATTTGTCTGAAAATTGATTCTGCCTCAAGGTGTAATCGAAAGGTTTTGGGATTAAAATTGCAATATGAAGTGTGCGGGAAGGTAGTCATCTGCACTCTTGGTATAAAAACCTTAAAAAATAAGAATTTTCAAATTTTCATCATCTACTTCTTAAAAAATATGCATGCTTTAAAAATAGGCATGCTTGAAGTTAATCAACGGCAGACGGCAAAAGTGTTGAAAGGAAAAGTTCTGAAGAACATAAACAGCTGTGAGGTAAACTAGAGCAGATGTTTGCAAAACCGTGGGAAGGGGGCAAAAAGGGTTCAATTGTTAAGGAGCTTCAAAAGGAGTTGGAGAAAACGATAATAATTGGTAATATCAAACACGATGAAGACCGCTGTGGCGAGCGAAAAACTCCGGCGCGGGAAAAAAAAAATATAGGGTGGCCGGGGGGTGTGGGGTGGGGGGGGAAAGAGACCAAGGGGTTGGACTTCCTGATCATCTGATCAGATCTCCTCATTTTTCATTTCGATCTTTGAAAAAGATCAGATGATCTTATCAAGATTTAAAATCTTTTATGACAGTTCGAAACAGATTGTTGTTTTATTTCAGTGTTTCAAAATGTCAACATGCTTGTTTTGATAACAATACAGAAAGAGTAACATTTTAACGCGCAGGCATTTTTTAGTTTAATGTAAAACAAGATCCAAAGACAGTTATACCATTTACGTTTTTACTCTTTTCAGGGTCTATCCATCGTTTCCTCCCATGGATTCCTTAAGATTAAACCAGATAGTTAGGCCTTTCAAAAAGTTGCTGCTGATGGATCCGAACAAGTGCATTACTTCGGAACAGGTAATGTTGGATCACTACTTTTCGGAAGATCCCATGCCTACGGCGGATGTTTTTGCCGGCTGCCGTATACTTTATCCAAAGCGTGAATTTCTCACCGATGAAGATCAGGACAAAGGTGAAAGCAAACGACAGCAACAACAACAACAACAACAACAGCAGCAGACCAACGTAAGAATATGGTTTAGTTATACACTATTACGTTTGTAAATTTGTTCTTTTTTCTGTTTTATTTCTGTAGCAGCAAGCTCAACAAAGCCAAGAACAACAGCAGTAAAATGTAAGTGGTTTGAAATCGTTAGTACGTTTCAATGATTTTTTTCATCATTTCTCAACTAAGCATCAGAATCAGCAGCAAACACTACAACAGCAGGCAAACGTAAGTCACACCTATAACCTTTTCCTCAATAACCATAAAACTTTGCATAACAAGGATTTCCCTTTCAACAACAACAGAACCAGAAATCTCACCAGCAGCAGCAGCAACAACATCATCAACAACAAATGCAAAAACAACAGCAATCGCAGAACCAAGGTGGAATCGACCACAGTGCTGCTTAAATGGGTGCACATGTCCGGCCCGAAGGGGGGAACCTGGGAACGGCTTGAATCAACAGGATTTTCATCAACAGGCCCAGCAAGCCGCGGGGGCATCAGCTCAGCAACAACAGCAGCAGTAACAACAGCAATAAATGATGTTCAACAATCCTCAGCAGGGCGGATTCCAACAACGGTATTAAATTCTATATGTGATTAGTGGGTCATCATTTCCAGTTAATTTAACATCACAGTAGATTTTTAGTAAGAGGACGACCTTGTGGAAAAGTTCTTGTGATTACCAATTCGTATCATGTGTCAAGAAATAAATTTCGGAAAAATAAATAGGTAAACGCAAACATTGGCGTCCTCCCTTTTTTTAGGCAAAAACGTACACCTAACTGATAACACTCACCGGTATCGCAAATACCGTTTCAAATTTTGTGGAATTTCCAAAGCGTTCAACCGTGCAACGAACACCAAATTCCCGTTTCTTCTCGTCCTCTTCGATGGCATTGAGAACTGTTTTACGAACGACATCTCGCGTCTACCATAGCAGCGTGAACTCCTCAAACCGATAACCGTGACAACTCTGTACCAACTGGAGTGTTCCGTGCTTGTGCAACAATTTGTAATCATGGCCTTCTCGAGATTTGCAGCTGGTAGTCACCGTTCGTCCATGAAAACATCTGTACAGAATTCGATGACTGAGTAGAAAAAATTTGCCTGAAAATGGAGATCACTCACCGAGGATGTCATGATTAGGAAAACTGCGTCGTCTCCGTTGGTCTGAGAAAAAGTTAACCTAGTGCTTCTCGAATACAAGGTGCCAAAAAGGTCTGTCCATCGTATCCTCCCATGGAAAAAAGTTTCCCATCCAAAACCGACAAAGGCAAGGCACTTCTGGCGATTTTGATTGGTGCAACTAGTTTCCATGTCTGTGGTTCCGAATCGTACCTCTCAACCGACTCCAACTGCTGATACAGAGCTGCCACTCCTGATCCGGTATAATTGACCTTTCATTATTTTCGGGATGATAACATTCTACAGCCGGTACTCTTTCCGTGCTGTCGAATCCTCCAATGGCCTACATTGGACTGTTAACTACGGTAACGACAACACCCAGTCGTATCAATACAGAGTTTGTTGTGAAATGTGTTCCTTTTTTTTTTCATTTTTATTTACAATTTTGAGACACTGAAAAAAATGTGTTGTTGTTTTAACAAGATTGCCCGATCAGCGGCCCGATCTGTGGAAAAGATTCAAATCTTTTGAAGTTTTTAAATTGATCAGATTGATCGACCCCTTGACGTAGACTCATTTTTGAAAGTCGCAGACCACCCCCCCCCCCCCCCCCCTCGTAGACTTTTCTCCATACAATTTTTTGAAATTTTGTATGGAGCGTAGACTTTGGTCCTTCTACACAAGTCTCGGTTGAGAGAAGTTTCAGCGCTCTTGCTCTTGTTCTTTCTGACCGTCCAGTCTCACTTGGAGAAGTGACACTCGACAACATATTGCTTATTAAGTTGAATAAGGAATTACTCGAGCGTGCGATGGATACATTGTATGGGCGCAAAGATAACTCGGCGATGATATTTGAACCGAGTCTCATGATCTGATCATTCCTACTCGTTTAAATTTGCTTCATTTGAATACATCTTGGAATTTTGAAATAATTTTATCAAATAAACGTTTAATTTTAAAACAGGTAACATTCCAAACATATATCAACAAAACTTTCAGCAAATCATCATCACTTCAAAGTACAATCCACAGAGAATAGACGTCCAAGCTAAAATGCCCACCGAGTCTAAATTTCTGTAACTTCAACATTCAAATTACAGCTCGTTTCCGTTAGTTTTGGTGAATCGTATGTTGATCTGCATGCCTTGAAGTTTGATAGTCGTTAACTGTCGGCCAATTTTAGTTTGGTAAACCCTAGACCATGCGGCGCTGATATTCCAACGGTTTGCTTTTAAAAAATTTCACAATAAGTTGCGAAATAAATGTTCGAGCCTGGATGTCTTTTCTCTGTGCCCAATCCTTTTATGGTGATAAGCTTCGTCGGTATTTTCCTAGAATTAAACCCCAACCACGAATGCATGACAGTTTTGAAATTCATATCAGAGCTCATGCCTTTGTGTGTAACAACTTTTTTGATGATTTCTTTTTATGACTTAAAAACAATCAAAACTCGCCCACGTAAACCGACATCACTTCCTCTATCTAATAGATATGAGTTTGCGTGAGCGTGTGTTAACATTTGCATTAATCAACACAACTCTAAACGAATATTGATCACCCAAACAGGAGCGATAGTCCCATCTTTGCTTGACTTCTTATTCATGTGGGACTGATATGCAACTCACGACAGTAAAGCACTTGCATACTCCGTCATAAGGCACTAATTTATATGATACGCTTCGAAATCACAATTAACAATTTACAGTAGGTCGGCAAAAGTTTAATACTTCAATGAACAACAGCTTTTCCCAGTTGCAGGCGTTTCAAAACTAGGTTTCAAAACATTTTATCAATCTGTGCAAGGACACAACCACCTTCAGTTCACGCTAAACTGATTGATCTAATACTTATGACAGACATACAACGCTGACCGTTGTACGAACTGTCAAAAAATTTAATCAGAATAAAAAAAAAGTAAAATAAAAAAGGAGAACACTGTAGAACGGGGTGGTCCTCCTGTCTAGTACTACTTTTTTATAGTAGGAGAAAATAATACAATTGGAGAAGGTACAACGGTCAGGGTTGTATGTCTGCCATAAGTATTATTCAAATTATTCCATCTGCTGACTGATTTGCATTTGCTGATTTCGTGAGTGTTTTTGTGTCATCCGCACCCGAGTCCCTTTTGATTGTTTGTCTAATTGATTGTTTGTTAAAAATATTGAAGGTTGGAAAATACCAGTCAGTATTTAAGGTTCAGCCGAGCTAAAACAATGACATAACAATACTATATTTGTAGTATGACAAGATATCTTACATTAAACATATAATTTGAAATATTTGTCAAATAGTTTTTCATTTTTAAGATTTTACGTCATCAAAGTTTTATTTTTCTTACAATGCCAACACATACCTTCTTCTTCCACATCTGTATACTTCTCATTGCACATTGTATTTATTCGAATGTCAAGCGAAAATCAAAGTGAATGATTTCAGCATCAGAACGAATGAGTTCTTAATACTGTCACTCACGACTGACGAAAACTGTTCATTCAAAAATATTTTTGTCATTTTCAGATCTAGTGAGCCAGTAAGATTTGATTGATGATCCCAAACTGCTGTCGTTGTCATTAATTTCAACGGTTGAGTCTAAATTTGAGTTTTATCAGCACTTGATAAAATATATTATGACTTCAACCGTGAATTAGGGGGAGTGACACAAGTTTTTCGAAGCTGAACAACCCAAAAAGTAACCCACAAAAGTATCAAAGGATTCCAGGTGGATCGCGATCGCTTTTATGCGGGATTCTTGGTGGTTTTCAGCTTAGAAAACTTGTGTTCCTGCCCACTGGGAGCTTGTGATGCAATTTCACATGATTTTGTTTCATTTATCGCAATGGATCGTGACTTGGAGAAAAAATTCAATTCCAAAAAAAATAATGACGCTCCAATGCACCAGTGGTCCTGAATGCGAATTTAGCTGGGAAGATACGTTTTCAGCCTAAGTTTGAAGTTTTGGAGCAAAGATATCTTCTACAAAGTTGTTTCTAATAACAAGGCCCTTCTTTTGGTGTGAATGAAAACTAGGGCTTAGGGTGTCCCTACAAAAAAAAAACAAGATTTTTTTGCTCTAACTTTTTTATTTCAAATTTGCCAACAAAGTTGTCTCCAGATGGTTTTTAGAACTTAAAAAGATGTAACTTTTGACCTATAAATCTTGCCGATATCTTTTACCGTTAGCGAGTTATTTACGATTTTCTCATAAAATTACGCCCTTTTCAAATGTGTTTTACTCAATTTAAAAAAATAACCTATCTCCAGTTTTCAAATATAATATGCAATAATATAAAACCTTCCAAATGCAGTTGAGAAATATTTTTTCTGTCTGCCCCAACCAGAGAGATCAACATTTGAAAAAGCCCTATTTTTTTTACAAAAACCATAATAACTTTTGTTTGACATACGATAGCGACGATTTCAGTACATCAAAAGTTGTATCTTTTATTGTTCTAGAATCAATGGGAACACAGCTTTGCTGAAAAATTTGAAATAAAAAAGTTAGAGCAAAATAACTGATTTTTATAGGGACACCCTAAGCTACGTAGGAAAAATTGCTCTAATTCGGTCATTTCAAAAGCTACAGAAAAATTTGTTCAACCAAAGTTGCTTAAAATTTTCTCATCTACAACTTTTTTGAAGAATATATGCCTTTATTTCTGCAAATAAAAAAGTTAGATTTTCGATTTCTCTGAAAACAAGGACCACCCTAGTTTTCATTCATACCAAAAGAAGGGCCTTATTATTAGAAACAACTTTGTAGAAGACAATTTTGCTCCAAAACTTCAAACTTAGGCTGAAAACGTATCTTTCCAGCTAAATTCGCATTCTGGACCACTGTGCACTCAACCAATCGCAATGTTTTGCGAAACAGTTGGCGGAATATCATAATTTGAGATAACTCAATACAAACTTCTTCCAAATTTGACAGATCGATAGGCAATCGGTGTGTAACCACCTGGTACCTCATAACAAGATGCTTAGAGGTGGCCGGCAGATTCGACGAGCTACCTCCCGCCATGTGATTTTCGCAAGGTATGACTGCAAAAAGTGCAATATTTGTGTGGCGCATGTTTTTCCACTTTTTGAACTTTTGGGTGTACCCAAGTAACCACTAATAATAAGCTGTTTATCAAATAGCGATAATATACTACAGAGGAAGAATGGCAAGGTAATCCTTTTGTTCAAGTATCGAGCAATAATTATCAAACTGCTTAACTTTTTCTTGCTCTGACATTTTTGTTCCTATAAGTAGCTAGCAAACAATGTTTCGATGGTGACGGCAGCCCCAATTACATACTATTATCGATTGTTTATAAACTACTACTCTGCATTCATGATATTCGGAAACCGAATATCACTAATGATATAATTTACACGCTATTTGCAGCATTCTTCTTTTCTGTGAGCAGCTTTCCTGTTTCTACAATGACAAAGCTTGTATGAAGCATCTCCCTTCTATCAATAAATGTTTTTATCGAAATCGGAAGTTAATTTTATCAACATGTTTGGTCAACCAGCAATCTAGTGATATTCTGAAGTTCTTTCTTCGATGATTGAAGTTAAAGACTGGGGAGAAAACACTTCACTACTCGGTACTCTGATTAGCGGGGTGTAGAGTGGATTTCTGGGGGGGGTGGACTTCGTTGGGTGGGGCTCTCTTACTTAATAAGAAAGGCCGGGGGTGGCTCTGTGGGAAGTGTTGTTGGCGGGGCGTTGGTTGGTGGGATGGGGGTCTTAGCACAGAAAACAGACGTTCATCTTCGGTCTGCTTCTTGTGTAAAACTTTAAACCGAAATTTCAAATGTATGTCGTTATGCTCCTGGTAGGTGGCGCTGCAGTTGTGCGATAACTGTCATGTCAATGTTTATCAATAAAAAGCCTAGCACATAACCTGAAAAATTTTGTTTGTTTTTCTCTGCACTTGCTTCTTATACCGGCTGCCCTCCCTATACTTTTACACACGTTTTTCAAGAAAAGAAATATGGACATCAATGTCTGTTCTCTGTGCTATTAGTACTTCGCGTACCCGAAGGTATAAAATAGATCCTACTGCGATCCTTAGCCTCTTGTCCAGCATCTCCTATCCCTACCTCCCCGTGGTACCGACTGCGGTATGAGTAACCATTGGAAAGATCGGGTAACCAACCCCGGTGGGACCTTGGTCATATGCTGACAGGAAAGCGAGGCTGTCCTCTTCAAAGGGTGCAGTTTATCTGAGCGTCTGTTCTCCATGTTAGGAGCGGCTGATCATCGTCCTCGTGCCAGCGTGGGACTCTAAAGAGTGCTGTGCACGATGGTCCTCCGGCGAGGGAGGGGGTTGGAGAAGCCCTAACAAGCCGCCCTTAAAAAAAATCAATGTTACAAATAATACAGAAGTTAATACGGACCGGAACAATCGGCAAAGACCGGGGCGACGAAATAACGACTACGATTGGAAAATCGGAACATGGAACTACACGCATATTCTTAGAACCATTTTAGCCTGCAAAGAAGAGATATAGAATACACAGCTTATTGCTTGCATAGTTTGATTATTGCTCGATTTCAACCTAGTGTTCTTATTGCACTTCAACGGGTATTAGTTGAGAGCTGTCAGTGCATGACATTTTCAGCTACCAGTGCATGAAATTGTGTAGCAAGCACAATGATACTCTTTGCCCAAGAAAGTCGAGAAAATTTCCAACCCAAAAAAATCCCCGACCGGACCGGGAATCAAGCCCGTCATCACCTGCTTGGTAATACCGTGTCTTTACCATCTAGGCTATCTGAGGCCTCTACTAGCGCAAAACTATTTTACTCTCGTTCTTTATGATTGCATTAATGCGCTGTATAACGCATCTAATATACTATACAGCGCAGTAAGAAGGGGTAGAATCCTGTTGAAAACATAATTTCCGTCTGGAATTAATTCCAAAGCATGAAGTAGCAAAAAAATTTTCAAAACAAGTTCGATGTAGTAGTTAGTGTTGATTTTTACTGCGGAGTTGATGCACAATAGTGGAAGCTTGACGTTTTTTGGAATTCCAATATACACTATCATTCTGTTGGTTGTACAACAAAAACACTTCTTTCATCAGAAAAGAGAATATCACAAGCAGTGTCTGAGATTTGATGGCTTTTCCGGTCTGCAACTACCAGATTTCCGAGTGATGGCCATAATTCCCGGAATCGTATCAGAACGTCATACTCCGTGGATTTCGATAAAATCAAATTTTTTTGTTCGCGCGCTTTTTTTGTTTCAACGCTTCATTATAAAAAAAAAAAAACCAAAAAAAACAAACTGTAATTTTCCTACTTTCTGGGTTTGTTCAAGAAAGTTTTGAAAAAAATTTAGTATGAAATTTTCTAATGTATCCGTTTTTTTTTGTAATTGTTTGAAAATGTCGGCAAAAATAGATCACCATTATTCTCGAGCAATGTACACCTACCACCCCTGGTTCTGGTTTTTGTTTAACTCATTTTATTTTAAATTTGTTTTTTATTAGACCTGTGTTTGTGGTTAGTAACCCTTTTTTTTTTTCTGTGTTGTGTGAAACGCATTTCAAGTCAGCGTAGATGAATTGTATTTGTTTGGAAATCTCAGATGTCAAAATCAAAGGCGATGGACAAATCTACTCACTATGCTTCTAGGACTACTCGATTTTGTATGACTCATTAAAGTTTAAGTTTCCAGCACAGCTTTACTAAAATCGTTAAAATCGCAACCAAAATGATTATTTTAAATAGTGTCAATCGTAGAGTCTTACTGCCCTCTATTATCATAATTACAACTTGTAGTAATTGTTACCTATCAATCTGAGCCTATAAAATTACACGTCATGTTCTACATCACGAGAAACAAACATGGTTTTTTTCATTTGATACTCAAAATCATCCCCATCTAGATGAAATTGAATATTGATATTGACAACACCAAATAATGACTTCGAAACTCAGTGGTTGCTCTGGTCAAGAGAATACTGTCATTACAAAATTCAAATTCACGCAGACAGTTGGTCTATCCGTTAAGGTTGTCTTCATTTTCTGGTTATATACATTGCAAAATGATACATTGTCAGGTAATAAGCGGGATTGATGGATGCTTGGGTGATATAAACTGCCTGACAAAAACAGCAAATTAGTCAACGGAAGTTTTTGTTTTTGTATCTAATAACACTGTCACAACATCTAAATACTAGCATGTTCATCCACCTGTTTTCAGAAAATATATAGAACCTAATATGAACCAACGAATACCATCATTTCCAGAATATATTTATTCACTTCCCGGGAAATCGAATTTGTGTTCCCCGGATCCCGGAATGTTGAAAACCCCCCGAGAATAGGCAGCTCTATTCCGAGCCTAATTACTCCTACCTACCTAAATCATTTTTCATCCTCTCCGACTGTCGACGGACGCAAATGGCAACGCAAAACAAGCTGCTATCGTATCACCGTTCGGAAAGGTGCAGTTTTGTGGGTTCTTCAGTAGCTCCTGGCAACTGTTGATGGACAAGATAGCATTCAATCTTGTCGCGTGCGTTGGTATCAATCCTGAAAAGGAGACGAAAAGAGACGTCCGTAAAAATGATAGCGATGTGGATATCAAATAAAGATAGATTGGGCTCTTCTATTCACTCCTATCAATCATCAATCATACCAAGTGGATAAATAACGGAAAGAAAGAGTCAAATGATTTCTGATGGAATCTCTTTGAGGAAACGCCAAACCTACAAGGAGCCTTGAGTGAGAGATATTTTGTTACCGTCTTGTTTCAGAGGAACATCTTCCACTGTAGTTAGAAATAATGACACTTGTCAATGATATTACGATCTAGGTTCACCATCTCCTAACCGTTGCCATGGTTCACTCCACAGACGATGTGAGCGATAATGTTTGCCTCACTGACCGAGACTAGCACCTCAGTCGAAGACATGTCGAAGAGGGAAATCGAAAAGCAACACACAATAGCAAGATTGGATTGAGCGATTTCAAGTGGCGAATAGTCTCTTGAAATCGAATGGATTCTTCATCGTTGCCCAAATCAAGAACTCGAGAGTGCTTCTCAAGACGTACTTGGAATATTGCTTACCTGTTCGAATCATGTTTACAAATGCTTCTCTTGCGTTATAATGTTTGTATTTAATGCTCCGTTATGATGTTTCAGAGCTACGTAGGTCAACCTCGGAAAACACATTCCTCTTGAAATCAGCATATACGGTCGAATGCATTCCTCATGTGCCACTATAAATACTTTGTGCATTCGACTGCATACTCGGCCTGTTGATTCCGATGGAAATTGTTCCATAGGGGTATAGGTTAAATATCCGCATTGACCCGAAATGGAAATTGCTGAAACCCGGCCATCATCGTCACATTCTGTTTCAGCAAATTCATGCATCAGTCTCAAGGCAGTATAGCTATACCCGCATTCAAAACTTTGGTCCTGTTGAAATATTCATCAGAAAATGGAAATTGAATTGAGATTTTGCATCACGGCCGCACCAAAAACTGGAATAACTGGATGATGTAATACACAGAATGGTAGCCGTGGCAGATGAACCAGCAAATGCAACACCCGTCGTTTCAACTTTAGATGCTGGGTGGATGAGCATCTATTTTTGAATATGTAATTCCACCGCCATCCATCGGTGAGTTTAGTTCGAATAAACAGTGCAATACTTCTAGCCGGGACAATTGTTGATGATGCATTGATCGGGTTGGAACTTAATTACGGCATTAGTGATTCCCCGTTTTATGTAATGCTCATAACGCTCGACATGAGCGTTTGACCCCTTACCCGATACGACGTCGGATCAAATTATCTTTCAAAGAGTAAAAGTATTTGGAAAGATTATCCAAAGTGTTAAGCCGTCGAAAAGAAACGCGAAACCGGAATTTCAAAAGTATTTAATTAAATCATTCAACCTTCCCGAGAGCCGAACATCGACAAAAAAAAAAACACATCCCAAATCTGTAAGCCAACATTCATTAGACTTCAATTTCAGAGATTTTTATTCATTTAGCCCCTCAAGCGTACCAATACAAATGTGTTGCGAAATGAAAAGGTAAATAATGATGTTGTACTACATCAACCACTTTGCACAAATCAAAAAGCACTCGTGGGCGAAAAAATGGATGTACATTTCAGTCCTTTTTCCATCAGTTTTCCCCAAGCAAGTCGGAGTTTATGCGATGATGATGCAAGACCATCAGTTCTCAGAATCACCTACATTCAACAACCGTATCCTGCATAACTATATGTAGAAGACTCGGGTGAACGAGCATGGCAGGACAAACCAAAAAAAAACATGTTTAATGCGCCAACATGTATCCGACATGATTTGTCTTCAACCGGTACAGGTTTCAAACGTGTACGCTGTCATGATGAAAATAGAGGCACAGCATTCTCGTTTTTAAAAAAGAATCAAATACCAGTCTAAACATTTTATCCAAACATACTTTCATCATCCATGTTCAGCCATCCAGAGAATGTATTCTCATTATTAACAATCCGACAAGGTCGAATATGTATACAATCCTCAGAGGCTTGACTAAAGAAACCTCATTGGCACTCGCATCCGTTTGCATATTCGCACCAGCTACTGCGATGCTACTTGTGGACAAGCACTCCGAAGGGATGCGTATCACAGTAGGCGTTGCTTTCAATGCCCATCACGGAAATTTATTGTTGGTGGCGTTTTGTTTGCCCAGATTATTCGTCTGATGGCAGCTGCGTGAGCGATATGGGTGCCTGTCTAATCAACCAATGCTGTGGGCGTGTAGATTGATTGCACCATCGACGACATCGGATGGGTTCGGATTCGTGTCTCTGGGTTATGGATGGACTAGCTGTGGCTCAACGTCACCCATGGTTTCGAGAAACTCTTCAAGCCTTCGGCGCTGTGATAGCCTGTCCATACAGAAAATATGTTCGAATTATAACGTTTGGCTGAAATCTCCTGAGTAAAAATAAATCAATCAATCAAATCAATTTTGATCCCTTCAACTCTAATGACGTCAAATAACGAAATTCAATTAAGTTTGTATTGAGTGATTCGATAGCCGGTTCTCCAAAGATTGATAAACGACAATTGCCACCTCGTTTCTGAGAGCGAGTAGTCTCACCTCACGCGCCACGTAGAATTAGGCTTGCTAGTAGAACCCGTTGGTTTTAAGAATTATCGTCCTTAATTTCAGAAAGTAATTCAGAATTCTTGCGTAACACGATAAAACGGCTGTTGATATTGTTTTGACGTAGACTACGTCTTACGGCAAGGGTAGGGTGTCAATTGAAAATCTAAAAATAAGCGACCGTCACGAAATATCTTTGCAAATGAAACGCTAGTTTCTTAACAATGCTCGTTGGATTTTCAAGATGTTTACATCAATCGATTGGAAGTTTTCCCGCGTATCAATTAAACTATCAAACATTATCCGTTAAAAATTGAAAACCATTGAAAATAACGAAAATAAAAGGTGATGTCTTATAATTTTGTTTTACAGGCTAAATTTACTAAATGCACAGTAGTTTCATATCACAGATTTCAAATGTGAGAAAGGGACGTCTCATATGCAGCAATGAACGATATAAAAGGGGTAAACCTTCGCAAAATTTCTCATTCGTGTTGCAGTAGTGGAGCTGTGCGGAGCTACGAGCCATTATGGATTGGCAGCTGGCGATTGCATGTACCCTGGAGGTTGCATTCGGCAGTGCTGAGCGGCAAGGCGCCAATGTGGATTTGGCAGCTGACGGTGACAAGTAACATAGAAGGTGCTCTGGCGATCAACCATTGGTCATTACACTGATTGCGCTACAGGTTGTTGCTAGCAAGCCGTTTGCTAGGCAACCGTTGCTAGGAAGCCATAAATTATGCAATGGTTTGCTAGGCAGACGGTTGCCCAAGCTAGTGATTAATGTGTAGCCTGCAGACCATCTTTTGGTAAGGCACAACGTGCAACGGCTGAAATAACCTGCTTCATCAAAAGACCGAGAAGGTTCTAATTCAAATGCGGACCATTTCGAATCCGTCCTTTTCAGGACGACTAATTCGATTTCTAGAGAGTTTGTATGATTTGAATTTATGTAAAATTACTTTCCAAGCTCTTACCAATTGGCGGACACCGGTGGCTATAATAATTTTAGTTTTCTCTTCGTTGCATATATTGAGCATTGTGTACAGTTTGCAAATGGCTGCCGTCACAAAAAAATTGAAACACCGGACGCTAATAATTCGATTGTTTCTTGATTGATTTATTTTTTAGATTTTTGCACCGGCCTAAAGGTTTTTACGATTGCCATTTTATGTTCTCAAATATTTAAAATTTTACAAATAAAAAATGAATATATTTTATGTACATATTCATCCATCGGTGTTGGAAAATAGTAAAGAATGTTGCGTTCTAGTAAATAACAAGAAATTCCTTATCACGGACAACGTTTTGATTCTCGAACATGATATTCCGAAGTGACATTCCAGCAAATCCTTTCTAAGGAATGTACAAAAGAATTTTCTAACATAATTACTATCTAATGCTGGTCTAACGATCAATTAGGACCACACGCACGCTTTTTGGTTAGACTACACCTTACAGCAAGAGTAGAGGTCAAATGAAAATTTGAAAATAAATGAAACAGTTTGAACGCTAATAGCTTTATCATTTCTCAATAGATTTTCGAGATTTTTGCTTCAATCAGTTGGAGATTTTTGCGACTGTCAACTATCAAAAATATCATGAATTGTTGACTTTGAATTCCCAAACAGACCCTGAACAATCTATAACGCGATAAGGATAATGGTCTAAAGCTGGTCAATCATATCAACACAATCACTACAGCCAGCACTGTCTTTCATTATACCAACATTCAAATCAAACGTCCCTTTCCAGGGCCACCAAATAATGTATAAGAAGCGAATCAAGTGAATGTTCTAACATACTTACTCACTTATTTATGCTAACCCAACATCCATTAGAACAGTACCTGAGTTGCAATGTTCCGCTACTAAACTAAAGAAACTAATCAAACGGATTAACGTAGTCTACGTCAACCGTTCGTGTACTGATTTTTTTAATCCAATCTCGACAACTTATTCAAAACGACGTATCTGATACTGTAAACAAAGAGGTAAACAAAGATTCAAGCATCAATTTCATGAAACGCGTAGCAATAGTAATAGTGGCACTAATTTGCATGAAAGTACTAAGAGTTTCGAGAAATTCACGTTTAAATATTTGTTGATCTCTTTGTTTACTAAATCAGATACGTCGTTTACAATAAGTTTTCGAACACTTTTTCAAAACAATGTATCTGATTTTGTAAACAAAGAGGTAAACAAAGATTCAAACGTGAGTTTCTCGATCTCAGAATATATCAGTACATCGGTCCCAAGCGTCATGAATCACCCCTAAAAACATAAATCACAACGAACAACCCCTCAAATATCCTGTCAAAATAACACAGCGAATCAAAACAAAAACAAAGATTGTAATGTAAGGGCCTGTTCATAAACCACGTAGACTCATTTTTGAAAATTTTAGAAATTTTAGATTTTAGAGATTAAATTTTTTTTTTTAAATTTTGTATGGAGCATAGACTTAGGTCAGAACCCCCTCGAAAAACATGCAACAGACAAAAATGATTACCAAAAACTCAATTTAAGCCGGATATTTTTGAAACTATCAGGGAATAAATAAACTCATATTACTATAATTGCTATGTTTTTAATCTCCGTACGTGGAGTAACGACTATGATGTAGAAAGAGATGTTCGCTCATCACCATGAGACCCCAAGAGTGGACAGTAATGCTTACTAGAATGAAAGATATGAAGAGAATGTGTTGATAGTTTCGTCAGTGTACGGCAGGTTGAAAATTGAATAGAAGTATTGAAAATTGAGCAAAGGGCTTGGATATAGCGGTACTTGAACCAAGGACGTATTTCTTTGCCTTACATCCCCAATGCGGGGTACGTCAAGGAACGAACGAATCCGCCACCATGACAGGCAAAAGGAACGCGCTTGATCGTGCTCATATACTTCCAATAACCTGTAGTTTCTAGAAGTTGTTTGAGCGGTTGAGCGAACATCTTTTTCTACATCAAACACATTTTAGCTATGTCTGGTTTTCATCAACCTGCACTCCTAGACTAAATGCCCGCACCTTGGACTTAACGCTACCCATCAAATCCTGTGCAACACTTGCGCCATCTTTCTTACAATTTTTCATTCTCCTTTCCTTTCTTCAAATCTTTGTTGTTTTTGAAGACCGTTCCTGCTTTCCAGAGCTTGCCCTTCATAATTGCCAAGAATTTGTCTATTGGATGAAGTTCTGGCGATTGGGCGAAGTTCCTTCGGCACAAAAACAACATCGTTGGCTTCGTACTACTCCATCACCGGTTTGGCAGCATTGGACGATTCCAAAACAGAGTGTCACCTTCGTGGGACCGGAGGAAGGGCAGCAGGCGCTTCTGGAGGCATTCTTCTTTATATATTTGGCCGTTGATGGTGCCGGTCGTTATGTACGGCTTGCTGAATTTGCCACACCCACAGCTCGCCTGCCACACCAAGTAATTCTTGGCAAATTTGTCGACCACTTTAATGTCGTCCATTACGATGCATTTTGGCTGCACCCACTCGCGGTACAGCTTCCGGGAGCGAGATTTGGCCTCCGTATTCTGTTTATCGGTTCGGTTAAGCGTCTTCCTTACCTTGAAGACATGAAGTCCAGTCCACTTCATTGTCTGCTGGACGAACCAGACGTAAGAATTGACCTTCTTGGCCACGTCCCGAATCGAATGGTTCGGATAGTGCTTGAAGTAATCCCTCACCTTCCTTGCCTTCACGGGGTCGGTTGTCTTCGTTTTTCTTACGCTGCCAGCTCGCCGTTGGGTCGTCTGGGTCTTCTTGAACGATTTTACCACACGGGGCACGGTCGAATTATTGATTCCCAACTGTTTCGGGATCCAAATGTTGGACTGGCCTGGATTTTCCATGACCATGCCTATCATTTTTTGTCGAAGCACTTCTTGCTTGGAAGCTATCTTAATAACCACTTGACATATTAAACGAAATTTTGCTCATATGAACTCTCAACCATTTTACCTAAAATTTCATCAATTTATATCCATGCAATGAAAATTTATACACAAAAGAAAGGGTTGCATTTTTTTCGAGTACAATCTTTACTACCGAAAAGTACAACAATTTATGGCAAGATGCAAGGATGTCCTTGGGACCAATGGGATTGTAAGCACTGAGACAATTTTTAATCGCTAGTTTCCAATTGATTGTTACAATAAGACAGTTAACACTGCCTGGGTGCATCATAAGGTTTACCTTTCCTACTAACATAATTCCAAGACATTTTTTAGAAGTCGTTGAACTATAAGCCCGCAACTCATGCTTCCAGTAGTTGAACTGCTTTTTTGCCATTGGAAGGATGCAGTGTGGCCAAAACAAATGTGGGAGACCTACCGACAGCTAGAATCACTGTATCCAGCCCTTTCTCCAGGACAGGTGTAGATTATTTCGGACCCGTTTACATTCGGTCAGCTTCCCGACGTCAAGTAGTTAAGGCATACTTCGTCCTTTTTCAACTTCCTCGTGCACAAAGGCTGTACATTTAGAGCTAGTCACATATTTGTCAACAGACCGGTTTCTGGAAGCTCTACGTCGATTTGTTTAGAGGCGAGGGAACTGCATCGACGTATATTGCGATAACGACATAAACTTTGTGGGTTCTAGGAACAAGCTTCTGGAATTGTTGATGCTGCTGAAGGATAAATCGTACAACAAAATCGCCTCAAAAGAGTGTGCCACAAAAGGAATTCAGTGGCACTTTACAGCGCCAGTGTTCCACATTCTGGTGATCTTTGGGAGGCCACAGTTCGGTTGGCGAAGAAGTATTTCTTGAAGATAGATGGCGAGAAAAATAAAGTGGTGAGAAGAAATGGGAACATTCAAAACCAACAGGGATGCAATTTGCCGCATAACAGCGAAGCATGATTTTTCGTCGAGTGCTCTTGAACACCTCCGATACATATTTTGTTCATCGCATATGATAGAGTGAGATGAAGGACAATATACTCACAGGCATAGATGAAACTCAAATGACAGGAAGAAACATGAAACACATAGTGATTTCAGATCATCTAAATAGGAAATAAATTCAACTCAATATTCAACATCACTTTCTGGCAACAAGTTATTAAAACATTTCCTCCGGTACAGGCATAATTTTGGCGAACTTCTTCAGCACGTAGGAAATTGATGTTTTTCTAGATGGTGTATATTATATCTGCAAAATTAATTGGTTATCAATAATGATTCTTTCATCAAATCATGGGAGAGTTTATGTTCGTGTCACCAAATATGAAATAATTTGGAAAATATAGGAGTTTTATACCTATTTCATAACGCCTGATGAAAAAAGTCACCCCTGATTAAGACGTTCCCTACTCTATTATGTGTCAAGCGAATAAATTGTTGGGAAACAATTAACAATCTAAGCATGCCTAGCCCTGTCATGAATGTATCCTAGAAAAATTATAAAACTTTCACTTCGTTATCAACCACCAACCAGTACAGGTGTTCAATTAGTTTGCTCTACTGATAGGTTTTGGGCCCAGCCTGACCTAAACCTTAGTACTTTTTCTGGAAGCTGGAAAGTTGTCAAGATGGGATATGATGAGAAGTTCCTGCGAATCAAGCCTTTCGATGGTACGGATTTCAATAACTGGCGATTCTGGATACTGGCGTTTTTTGAGCAGTTAGAAGTTGTACACGCAAGAAGGAAGATAACAAGTGTCGCTCGGTTCTCATTGGTGCTGTTGCAGATAGTCATATTGAATATATCAAGGACAAGAAGACTCCGAAAGAAATTTGAGAATTTGCACGAAACCTTTGAGCGAAAGAGCATCACGAATCGATTCATACTTAAACGGAAGCTGCTAGAAATCAAGCATGATGATCGAATGAATCTTTAAGCTCCTACGATTTGACCACAGCTGGTTCGAGAATTGAAGTCAACCGGAGCGAAAATTGACGAAGAGGATGTCGTGTGCCATCTCATGCTGACCATGCCGGTCTCGTATGACTCTGTGAACACAGCATTGGAAGCAGTATCCGAGAAGCTGAAATTGGAGTTCATCAAAGGGAAGTTTCTGGACATGGAGTCGAAGCGAAAAGGACGAAAAGCACCACCAAGCCGTGAGTCAGATGACGTCGCGTTTGCTGGAAAATCTGGAAAATTTAGACTGAAATGCTTTGGTTGTGGCAACATTGGCCCAAACGAGCAGACTGTCGGGAATCTGGTTCTCGCCAGAATGCTTAAAGGACAAAGGATAAGAAGAACTCAAGATCTTCTGGAATGGAATATTTCATCACATTCATCGATGACTTCACACACATGACCGTGGTGTACCTAATGAAATCGAAAGACGAAGCAATGGACTATTTGATGGTTTATGAAGCAATGGCGAGTGCGCATTTTGGAATGAAGATATCCCGTTTGAGGTGCGACAACGATAGTGAATTCGGAAGCAAGCAATTGAAGGCGTTCTGTAGACAAAAAGGCATCCGCCTAGAAAAGACAGTTCCATATACGCCGCAACAGAATGGCGTTAGTGAGCGCATGATCCGAACCATTGTGGAGAAGGTAACAGCAATGCTTGCAGGTAGAGGAGCTACGAATCGGTGTGGGGCGAAGCCGTTTATACTGCGGTTTACCTGGTGAAACGCAGTCCTACCGTTGCGATTGATGAAAATAAAACCCCGATCGAGCTGTGGAATAAGAAGAAACCAAACGTGAATAATCTATGAATTTTTT
The DNA here is from genome assembly GCA_024533555.2 of Aedes koreicus. Classification (NCBI taxonomy): domain Eukaryota; kingdom Metazoa; phylum Arthropoda; class Insecta; order Diptera; family Culicidae; genus Aedes; species Aedes koreicus. Next base: position 31,437 of record JAHHFK020003021.1, read on the forward strand.
GAGTAGAATGTAACGTGCATGTTCCGAAACAGAAACGGAAGAAGCTAGACTCCAAGACAATGGATACCGTGTTTGGAATGGAAGAAATGTATTTGTTGCACGTGATGTCGTTTGCAACGAGAATAGATCGGGAATGAAATAAAAAAATGAAGATGATGGCAAGCTAATCTTGATACGGCACCATGGCGATGGTGAGCTGATGCAATACCCTGTTCAACAACTGGAAATACACCAGATTGAAGATCTCGACTTACTAAGGAAGATAATAGAAGAACAAGAGTTTTCCGATGAGCGTTCAAGTACTGACGAGGAGCTGGATAATACATTGGTTGACGAAGCGGATGGACAAGGATGCGGTAGTAGCTGTGAGGTTCGTCGAAGTGACAGAAATCGTTGTCCTCCGGCATGGCATGAAGACTACAGAATTTCAGCATTTGAGCTTAGTTTTGAAGAATTCGTCGACAATATTCCAAGCAATATGGCTGAGTTACGGAAACGAAATGATTGGATGTTAAGGGAAGAAGCCATCAAGGAAGAGTTGCTATCGTTAGAGAAAAACCAAACATGGAGTCTTACGAAGCTGCCACCTGGACGGAAGGTCATAAGCAACAAGTGGGTATTCACTATCAAGCGAAATGGTAAACGCTACAAGGCATGACTAGTTGCCAGGGGTTTTACGCAAGAAAAATGGTTCGATTATTCGGAAACATACTCACCCGTAGTGAAGATGACTACACTGAGTATTTTGCTGGCACTGGTCAATGAGCGGAACTTGCATGTACATCAAATGGATGTGAAGTGTGCTTTCCTGAATAGAAGCCTAGCGGATGAGGTTTACATGCAGCAACCTGTTGGCTTCGATGTAGGTGATGCAAGCTGAATAAAGCAATTTATGGCTTGAAGCAAGCATCGAGGAGCTGGAACATGCGGTTTCACTCATTCATCACTGAGATGGAATTCAAACGAAACGAACATGATCAATGCTTGTACTACAGGTCGAATCAACAGGTCACCGTGTATCTCGTTATCTATGTAGATGACATTCTGATAGCCAGTTCATCGTTGCCTGTAATCGGAAGTCTGAAGAAGAAGTTGGCCAAGGGATTCGAGATGAAGGATTTGAACGAGAGGCAGACTTTTCTTGGACTCAACATTCAGCGAGATAGGACGAATGCACTGATGGTGATTGATCAGAAACAGTATGTGAGAAAAATTCTCGAACAATTTGGAATGGAGGATTGTCGACCAGCGGCTGTTCCAATTGATCCTCATTTAAAACTACTGAATTGTGAAGATGAATCCCAATTTACAAAGAAGCCCTATAAGGAGCTCATTGGTTGCCTGATGTACTTAATGATTACGTCAAGGCCGGACATTTGTGTAGCAGTAAGTTATTTCGCTGGTTTTCAGTGCTGTGCAACCGATGAGCATTGGACTTATCTAAAGCGAATCCTGATGTATCTGCGAGGGACAGCTGATTACAACCTGATGTTTCTCCGTTCCTCTATACCAGAAACAATATGTACGTTTGCGGATGCGAATTGGGAAAATTACCCGAACGACTGACGTTCTGTGTCTGGATATGTCCTGAAGCTGTATGGAGCTACAATTTCATGGGCCACAAGGAAGCAAGCATATGTGCCTTTATGTGCAACTGAAGCCGAGTTGATGGCCCTATGTCAAGCAATAAGTGACACAATTTGGGTCGTTAATTTGCTGAAATCCTTGGGTGTCATGGTAAAATTTCCTATAACCATCTACGAGGACAATCAGTCCTGCATCGCTATCTGTGTAGAACCACGAAAAAAGGAGAAAAATAGATTCAGTTTTTTTGGGGGGGAGAAAGAAAAAAAAAAAAAAAAAGCACGGGGGAGGGGGCGGGAAAGGAGGAGGGGCTTGGGTCGAGTGGGGGGGGTGGGGGATTATTAAAATTAATTAGTGGGGGGGGTGGGAAAAAATAATACACTCCCGACCAGAAGGGTTTAACATAAAAATAACAAAATTATAACAAACCTTGTTACGACTAACCGATTATGATATACATTTGTTTAAGACGTTTTCATCTGGATAATTCTAAAACATACCTATAACAAATTAAGATATAATGCCCTGGGAGGCAGAATCTGCGTAAAGAAATAATTTTTTTCTTACACTAGCTGATATGATTTTGCTACATCGTAACAAAACTTTTACAAAGTTTGTTTTGTTTATGTTGTATCTATATCATAGTTTGCTATAATTTTGTTACCTCTTGAGGATTATTTGTTACAATTTCTGTTATTTTAACAACATCCGCGATCTAAATTCTAACAACCTCTGTTATAAAAACAGCGTAACTGAAAAACAAAACTTGAAATAATTTTGTTTTTCCCTTTTGGTCGGGCTGTCATGATTGTTTCCTAGATATATCTATATCAACAATAGAAAAGGGCCTATCAACATTTATAATCAAACACTTCTGAACCTTTATAAAAGAAAAGTTGGGTAAAAACGCAAAACTAAGGCGGGGGGGGGGGGAATTTTTTGTGGGGGGGGGGGGTGGGTGGGGTGGTGGGTGGGGGTGGGGAGTAGAGTTGAGATGGTATTTTATTTTTTTGGGTGTGTGTTTGCTTTTATTTATATATTCAGATATTAACTATCTTTTATTATTTAGCAGGTTGTTTTTTACTGTTTTTAATAAGCGTTAATTTCATTAAACCGCGCGTCAGTTGTTCAACATAGGAAGTGCAAGCCTTGTGGAAGTGCAAGCGGCTTGTTTCCAAATACATCGTGTTGTAATCCGTAGCCTGGGAATAGGTCTCCTGTTGGATTTCCTCCTCCATCCAACCAACATCAGTCAATGTCGCACCTGACTACCCACTGCATCGAAATCACTGAAATGTGAAGAACCATGTTCGTACAGATCGTGCCCGATTCTAAACTGTTGAATGAGGTCATTTTCTTCTCTTAGCCGCACTTTTGTTTGCGTAAAGAGTGAGTTGATAGTTATTGAGACACATTGAAACTTGCGTAACTTTTTTCATACTTGACTGTTTTGTTTGTGAAATTGTGCAGTTGTCAGTGAGAGTCCGGTCGATGTGGATGAAAATAAGAAGCGTAAAATATCCCCTCGTTCAAATGCAAGCGTAAACATGGAAATTGTTTGCCACCTTTTATACATCAGACCTGATTTCAGCGATATTTGGCTTAAATTTACATGAAATCTACTTTCTCTTTATGTGAATTAGATAATGCAGAAAAGCAGAATTTTCTTTACCCACATGCAAAATCCTTGGTTGTCGCATCGCACCTTGGGAAAACTGATGAATATACATCAGTCGATCGGCTCAAGAGCCCTCCAAAGGTACCAGGAACGAATGACAGTGGACCACAAGCCAAGAGTTGGATAAAAACCGGGAACAATGCGCATAAAAAAAAAACCAAAAGAGCGCTGATTACTCATTTAAGCGGAATCCAAACATTTCGACGCGGGACTTGGCCAAAAAACTTGACGCTTCGAAAAAAAATCGTCCAGAGGGCGATCCGGTTTGAAAACGTACAGGGTGCAGAACTTCTCAAATCGGGACGAACGCCAGTAAACTGTTACCAAAATGCATGTCCGGAAACTCTACACGAAGTTGCTAGATACTCGTTCGGTATTTGAGACAGGCTGACTTTTCCAGAAGTTTCAGAAGAAAAATGCCAAAACTCGGTGAGTAAATAAAAAGTGAGAAGAAGAAAAATTAAACACGATGGGGGAACGGACTTGTGATAAGCTGGAAAGGGTTTCCAATCAAACAGTTTACTTCTTTAGAGTAAAAAGTACTGTTGACGCACAATGTATAATTTGACAGCGTACCCATGCAGCATCGCATTTTCTTTAGCTCTTGATCTCTCGAGGCGCACACTGGCGTTACTGCTTGGCAAAAATTTGGTCAAAAAAAACATAGTAGGAATTAGTTTCAAACAAGAACGTAATCTTGCGTTTATTTTATGCTTCGAGCCATGTGTAAATAATTATTGACCAAATTACAGGAAAATAAAAACTGACACTGAGTTATCTCTAGTACAATTTAGTTCCTACCCAAGATTGGTATGTAGTGAGTAACTTGCGCTGAGTGCAACTCATAGCCAAGTGTGATACTGAAGTAACTTGCGCTGAGTTTTGCTCCAAGCCAAGCACAAAGACGAGAACCCTTTGCGGTGAGTTCAGCTCATAGCCAAGACAGATGCGGAAAATCTTATTTAATCAAAAGGAATAGCAGTTTTGGATGCTCTAAACTGGCAACACTGATACGTTAATCGGCCAGAAATGCGTATATGTTACGCTTGGCTGGAATTTGATAGGTGGAAACATCGGTACTAGCGATGACCATCATGACCGTTTGGACCGTTTTGGAAATGATGGTCAACTTCCATGCGGGTTTATTTATTCTTGGCGATACGATCGTAACACATAATACTTGTACAAGATATAAAAAATGGATGAGAATCGCGAGAGAAAAATATCTCCCGGTTGTTATTTCATATTGATGAGAAGTTCGAGAGAGCGAGAGAGAGAGCTCTTCTGTAGCTTTGATAGTTATTTGCAAGAATCTCATTTGTCAATTCTAATGCTGTTAGTACCATGATGGAGCTCAGCACTGGTTGGAACATCAAATAATAAAGCGAGAGAAAATAGAGACGCTTGATATATCAACCAGGTAGAAAGTGACCAATTTTTCGAATGGATTTGGTTTTGTTATTTGATAATGAAAATTAAAGAATAAATTTTATATAAAGCGGTATTGAATGAACCTTTTTGTTTTCAATCATCTTCGCAATTCATTACCAGAAATACGAAATTTTCACAGGCATCAACCGACCAAAGATTTGTTTACTGTACCATTGGAACAGCCAGTTTCAAGTCTTTGGTAGACTTGAAGGCTACTGTTAACACAATCACCAGCTGTCAGTGGAAGGCGATTAAGTGCAACTGCCGAACTGTAGTTTAGGACTTGGTAATCTATCCTGAGGAAATGCTTGAGAGCTATGCTAATCGTAGTCCACTTGATGTCAAATGTTCCTTTAGAGCTTACATCGGGGTTACAGGTCGTGCCCAACCGGTACAATTAGCCTAATTCTTCGTGGTAAAATGGATGAATCTATCGCTTCTTCGATATGACACCGCGTTTGGTTTGAATTTGATCCGTATTGGATTTTAACAGATGCATGACAAGTTTATTAACAGGGCCGAAGCTTACGAGATCATAACAGCGTATCACGAATTACCAGAATATTCCGTAGAGCAGACAATAGTTAAACTTTGGGAAAACTGTCAAATTCAAGCAAACGCATCCATAACGTATCAATTGTGGGGCATCCTTTAGAGAGATGGCTAGTAATCACAAAATCTCATATTGAACCGTTCAGCACATTTTTGTTGATATTTTACTCTGCACAGCAAAAAATAATTAGAAAGCATGAACGCAATATCGCTCTTCCTGTTCGAACTGGCTTTGACGCGTTTTTCAACGAGATTTTGGCCTGCTTCCAATTTCATATTCTAGAGGCACATCCACAGTTAGTAATTGAGAGCTCTCGATGCCAACAACAATGCATGAAATTGTTTATTGTGCGGCAAGTGCACTAATACTCTATGCCCAGGGAAGTTAAGAAAATGTCCCACCCGATAGTTTCCCTCGACCGGCACGGGAATCGAACCCGCCGCTTGGTAAACCGACTGATCTTTCTGAGGCCCAATGCAACATCGTAAAACGGACCGAAATACCAATGCGATAACTAAACGAACGGAAATCATACAAATATGATATTACATCGATGTATTTTATTCCGTCTATTTTGTGTACATTCGCTTTTCAAACAACATTGCAAATTACTCCGTATTTTCGACATGGTTGATGAGCGTCTACTTTGATGCGATATTCATTTTTATTCCTTGCTGTGGCAAGGATTGCTTCGATGTTCGAACGACGTTTTGTATGTATTTTAATTTAAAGTAGCCCTCGAGATGATTGATCGATTCGTTCATCCTCCCACTCTCTCTTTCTTTTACGAAAGCGATTTTGCAGTCACACAAAGTTAATTACCCCCATTAAAAATCACCTCACCAACCGACCGTTCGTACATTTCCCACTGTGGCAGTGTAATTGCAGGATGAAAATAGCCTCAATCACACACACACAAACGCGCGAGTAGGAGCCGACTGACACCCACGGCAATTCGAACAAATGGCAACCATTTTTAGCATTACAACACAACAACTTTGTCGTTCCATCATCGTAAATGTCGCGTAACGGCGGAACAAAATGTCTAAACGACAGGCATTTTAATGTCCTCCAGCGTTGCTTTCGTCCTCCGTGACCGGCATCTTTCCACATTGCATTCATTAATCAAATGACTAAAATGTTCGCGACTAAAAGAATCGTTCCGGTCATGAACTGCAAATTCATTTTCCTCAACCAGGACCAGTTAAACAAATTTTCCGCGCGGTTGCTTCGTATTCGAAAAAAAAACGATTTTTTACCGAAGGTATGTTTTGAAAAACTCATCTGATACGAAAATCTAAGTTAATGGTCCTTGAAGTGAATGGGCCGTGCGAATGTCGGATAGTTTAACGCGTCGGTACCTGCGTTGCATTTTTTTTTTTTGACTTTGCCCAGAAGAGTTTAACGTTGAACAAGTTTTCAATTCAGCAGGAAAATGCTTCACAAAACAATGCAGCTTGCGTTTGTTTAGAGCAGCCATTAAAAATTTTTGCAGGTGTTGGAAGAAAATAATATACAGTGTGTGGGGGGGATTTTGTTGGGGGGCGGTGTGGGGGGGGGATTTTTCTTTTTTTTGGGGCTTGGGGGAAAAAGGGGAAAAATTTTTTTGGAGTGGCGCGCGCCCGGGGCTTGGGAAATCGTTGCCTTCCCGAGTAAAGTCTAACATCATAAAGATAGCAATTCGAAAACTTATTTTGAAATCAACATCAGATTGAAATCAAAATTTGATTTCACTTTACAATTGTCAAATTTGATAACAAATTTAGTTTTCATCTTGCTGTAATCTTGAGTTCACTTTTCTTTGAGAAAAGTAGTTTTGTTTTCAATGTATTGACAGATCATCAAGTGGAATACTCATTTTCCTTACAACGGGAAAAAAATTTACAGCAAATTGACTTTTCAATTTGCTCTCACTGATAGCAGGATCAGTTCTTAATTTGTTGTCACAGCAATAAATGTTTGCTACAAATTTTGATCTATTAGCCGTTAAAATGACCAAAACGACAGCAACCTGAGTAATCATTATCAGCAACATCACAACATCATATTAAGTTTTCTATTTGATCTCAAACTCTTCTCGGGTTGGCAAACCTAATTGGTATTTAATGCTTGTCGGCAGGAAGCTTTTTTCTTTTCCAAATTGGGATTTTGTGGTGAAAAACCCCCACAATAAAAAATAATTTTCAAAAAAAAAACCCCCCCGGATATGATTGAAATGTCAGTTCTATCTAATTGTTACGTGGGGGGGGATTCATTGTATTTAGTGTTTATAAAATTGGGGGGGTGGGAGGAGGGTATTTTTCGTTTCTAGAAAAAAAAACACAAATAATTATTAAGTTCTCACAAAAAAATAAACACACAATAAAAAAAAAAAAACAAACAAAAAAAAAAACTAGCAATTTACAATTCACTATAACATTTTTTATGGAAGGCCCAATGGGTCCCAAATACATCAGCTATGGATGATCTTTGAGCTGTCATGATGACTTTTGCATAAGATACCCTTGCTAACAACAAGTTGAAGAGGACTGTTGTGGTTCCCTACAATTCATTCTTATAATGTTTTCCTGTGCAATCAAAGGTTTTGGAACTTCAATTTCTCAATTAAATAACGTTTTCATAAAACGTAAATAGACTAATTTCGGATGGCATTGAAAAAAATACACAAAAGATCATTCTTGGTTCGAGTACTACCTTTCAAATGCCGCTCAATTTCAACTATTTCTATTCGATGTTTCACAGCCTGCCGTACACAATCGGAACTATAAATACTTTCTCTTCATTTCTTTCGTTCTAGCAAAAATACTGTACACTCCTAGGCCTCATGGTCTGTCTGTCTGTCTGTCTGTCTGTCTGTCTGTCTGTCTGTCTGTCTGTCTGTCTGTCTGTCTGTCTGTCTGTCTGTCTGTCTGTCTGTCTGTCTGTCTGTCTGTCTGTCTGTCTGTCTGTCTGTCTGTCTGTCTGTCTGTCTGTCTGTCTGTCTGTCTGTCTGTCTGTCTGTCTGTCTGTCTGTCTGTCTGTCTGTCTGTCTGTCTGTCTGTCTGTCTGTCTGTCTGTCTGTCTGTCTGTCTGTCTGTCTGTCTGTCTGTCTGTCTGTCTGTCTGTCTGTCTGTCTGTCTGTCTGTCTGTCTGTCTGTCTGTCTGTCTGTCTGTCTGTCTGTCTGTCTGTCTGTCTGTCTGTCTGTCTGTCTGTCTGTCTGTCTGTCTGTCTGTCTGTCTGTCTGTCTGTCTGTCTGTCTGTCTGTCTGTCTGTCTGTCTGTCTGTCTGTCTGTCTGTCTGTCTGTCTGTCTGTCTGTCTGTCTGTCTGTCTGTCTGTCTGTCTGTCTGTCTGTCTGTCTGTCTGTCTGTCTGTCTGTCTGTCTGTCTGTCTGTCTGTCTGTCTGTCTGTCTGTCTGTCTGTCTGTCTGTCTGTCTGTCTGTCTGTCTGTCTGTCTGTCTGTCTGTCTGTCTGTCTGTCTGTCTGTCTGTCTGTCTGTCTGTCTGTCTGTCTGTCTGTCTGTCTGTCTGTCTGTCTGTCTGTCTGTCTGTCTGTCTGTCTGTCTGTCTGTCTGTCTGTCTGTCTGTCTGTCTGTCTGTCTGTCTGTCTGTCTGTCTGTCTGTCTGTCTGTCTGTCTGTCTGTCTGTCTGTCTGTCTGTCTGTCTGTCTGTCTGTCTGTCTGTCTGTACCTTATCTTAACCTCGGAGACTACTGAACCGATCAGCGTGAAATTTTGTATGCAGGAGTTTTTGGGGCCGAGGAATGTTCTTATAATAGTAAGAGACCCCTCCCATCTCTGGAAAGGGGGGCTTCCCAAATGAAATGAAACACAAATTTCTAAACAACTCGAGAACTAATCAAGCAAATGGAACCAAATTTGGTAAGTGGGGGTTTTTGAGAACAAAAAATGTTTCCAATGTAACTCGGCACCCTTTTTATTTTTGAAAGGGGGGGGCTCCCATACAAATGAAAAACGAATTTCTGCATAACTCGAGAACTAATTAAACAAATGGAACCAAATTTGACAAGTGGGGGGTTTTGAAGACAATGATTGTATGGTGCTTCGAGACCCCTCCCCCTTCTGAAAGGGGGAGGCTCTCATACAAATAGAGCACAAATTTAAACCAAACATGAGAATTATACAGGTAACTAAAACACAAAATGTGTATTCCTCGGGTAAGATGCTAGTTCTGATAGAAATTTGAATACAGTCAAGAAAAAAACTCAGTCCGAAAAACAACCATAACCGTGCCGGTTTTATTAAATTTTCATTAATATAGTTGGAAGCGTAGCAGCGCTCGCACCAGGTTCAGCTAGTTTCATATAAATTTAAGCCAGATAATGCCTGAATCTAGCCTGTTGTATAAAATATTGCAAACATTGTTGTATGGCGCATGAACGATTGCAAACAATTTCGTTGTTTACGCCTCCTTTGGCTTGGAATTAAACGAGCGGAAATTTTACGCGCCTGTTACAATTCATTTTTTTTTTTCTGTGTAGGCTTACGGAAGTTGACTGGAAGCTTAGCCATGGAAGCTATGAAAATATGGATGTCAGCATGTCCTGTAGCTCTTTCGTGACCGATAGGCGATCGGCTGCTCTTCCTTTTTGGCCACAAAATTATTGGAGTGGATCATCTGATTGAGGTTCACCCGAAAATTTGCTATCCGTCGCAGCTGGAGGACGTTGGGAGAGCTAGCGGTCTTCGGTACAACGTTTATCTTCAGTGTGCCCATTTCCTCCAATAATCTCTTGGCATAGTGGGCCGAAGCCAGGTCTGGCCAAAAGAACACATCCATCTTGGCGTGATACTCCTTGATGAAGGCGGCAACTTCCAACAGGTACTTTGTACTGTATATCTCCCCGTTCACCCGAAAGAAGAAAAAAAAAGTGACTTGTACATGCTCTTCTCCTTGCTCGTCAGCTACTGAAGGACCTTCTTGGGGAACTTGGTGTGAGAGATATATATGACTTTAACGTTTATCGCCTTGGTTAGGGACGTAACGTACTCGGTCCTCTGCTGTCCAGTGTCAATAAGGTCTCGCCATCCATTATGACAACGACGCGTGTTTCCTGGAAAGATGTTTTTTACAAGCACTCTAAGCCGCCTCTCTTGGTTGATTCGGTGCTGCTTAGACACAGCCAGCCATGACCGACTCTTTCGCATAACAATGTCCATCTTTTGCAGGTCACCATCTTCACCAGTTCCACCCACCTCTCGGCCCAAGAACGATGAGGTCAATTTGCCTTAGATCTTCCTCTTCAGCTTCTTCTGCACTTTACGCTCGTGCAGCACTGTCGGGCAGCCGGAACCAGGCTTCCGTTCGACGCTCTCGCCTTTCTCCAGCACGGAGAGGATGTTGTAAATGCTGATCCGGCTATATCCGGCGAACCTCAGTGCCTCAGTGGAGTGCCTCAAGATGTCCAACTTCATCGCTCAGGGGTGGTACTGTTGGCACTGGGAACACTGTTTGTGAAAAAACAGTGGAGCTTGTCAACGGCCAACAACTCTGTCAAAAAACTATCATGGTGACAGAACCGGAAAAGAGGAAGGAGATAGAGTGAAATGAGGGACATCCCCATGCTGCCAAATTACTTTTGCGAAGTGAACATCGTTTGTTTAATGCTAAATTAGATTAAAGCGGCCTAAAAGAAATTTGTACAATTAAGTAACTACTATTTTAAAAAAACCATGAAATTAGTTGCTCTTACCTAAAACTACAAGGTGATTTGTAATGGATGTTATTATTTTTAAAGCGCCTGTATTAGATTAGAGGCAACATTGATCGATTGGAGTAAGTGATTATCTGTCAAAGCCTTACAAAAAGCCATTCCAGTCGAGCAGGAGACCTGTCAAATTGATGAGATGTCGCTTCTGCCTTTTATCGTAGTAGTATACGATTTGCGGGAAGGTGCCTCCCTGTGATTTATGCGCCGTAAGAGCACATCCACTGACTACCGGGAATTATCTATCGAGGATTATTTGAGTTATTAGCGTTTCAGTTATTTCAATATTTCGTGACCGCCGCCATTTGTAAAATTTCTATTTGACATGCTACTCTTGCCGAAATCTTGCTTTATATTTGCCCTTCAGAATAATATAGAGACCGTTTAAATTTCCGAGCCTTGCTTGAAATTGTACACAAGATTTAAGGTATGCGATGAAAGTTGAAACTAATTTAGCCACCCAGCTGGATAAATTAATTGAAATTAATTATCTGCTAATGACTGGTAACTGGTCATGCTAATGTTGCTAGTTAATGCAATTCTGGTAACACATTAGCGATGATATGAACCGGGCTGTCTCATACCGTTTATACCACTTAACGTTGCGTCATACCTAAAGATGGCTGCCAACTGGATCGCACATATTTCGCTCGTCGGGGTTGCACCAACCGGCTGGCTATGAATTCTCGCCTGGCTTGGTCAACCGACTGCCTACACCGGCGTTTGGGGGAAAAACCCGGGGGGGGAGCAAACGTGACCGCCCCCGGGGGGGGGGTGTGAGATAAAAACGCGGAGGGGGGGAGAAAGAAAACAACGTCAACTTCACGAAAACCATGAATACCATTACTGGCCCCCCCTCCCTCCGTACTGGTCCTAATACATCAAAACAAAGGTAATTCGCTGTACTTAAAGGAAAACATATCAATACAAATCATTTCTCTGCGTTTCTAATGAAAATTCGCACTTTCTTCTTTATTCCTCCCATCAAAAGCTGCACACCTCCGGCGTCAACTTCCTTGGCACATTTGTCCCACATTTTGGCCATCTGAGTCGCGTCCCGAGCCGTTTTTTTCGCTTTTCTTAAGCTTCCGCTTCATTATTGTCCAAAATCTCTCGATGGGCCGGAATTGCGGGCAGTTGGATTTAAATTTTTATCGATGAAATCTACGTTATTATTGCGGTACCACTGGATGATTTCCCGGCTGTAGTGGCAACTCGTCAAATCTGGCCAAAACTCCACGGGACCTTTATGGGATTTAATGAACGGTTTTTGAGGCATTCTTCCTTGTACAGTTTCGAGTCCATCGTCTTATTCGTCACGAATACTTTGGTCTTTGCTCCGCAGCTGAATATCCCTTGCCAAATCATCCGTTTTTTTGGCAAATTTGTCCATAAAAGCAAACTTAAACTTCGCAGGAACATCTCCTCGTCCCGTCGCCATGTAGAATTTTTGGCCAGGATGCTGTCCGAGATCCATTTTGACGTAGGTTGCATCGTTGATGAGCAGGCATCCTTGGTACTTCGTCGAAACCTGCTGGTAAAATTTCCGATCTCGAGTTTTGGTGACGAAACTTTGCTTCAACATTCTGTTTGGTTGCTTGCTGGCTCGATAAGAACGATATCCTGCTCGCAAACGAATTCTTCGAACGGTACTGCGAGCAGCAGCGTATTTTTGTGCGTTTTCATTATCTGATAGTCCAGGGTTTGCTCTGATGGTTCTCAACACCTTCTGGTTCAGCTTGCGGTCATATGTTCCACTACGACGCTTACCTTGAGGCACTCGATTCACGCTCTTTCGCTCCCTGAAACGTTTGATTTGGCGATTTTCAACGTTTTTGCGATTTTTATTGCGGACCACGTTGGATTATCAACGTGGGTGTGCAGATTAATTTCTCTCCTCTCGGCTTCCATCTGGAATAACTTTTGACTCACTGCACAAAACACCGTGAAATTTATACCACAGAAAGTGGGCGCCTAGGTAAACAAATCGCTGTAAAAGAATTCTTGCAGCGGTCACTTTCCGTGCCGCTGCAACACAATACGTGATTCCGAATTCTAACTGGACAGAATTTTAGCGTATCTTCGATATGCATCATCTTGCATGAAGCAGGACTTACGTGGAAGTGTATCGAGCGGAGAACAATGCCAATCCCGGAGGATGAAAAAACACGATTTGTCCGTGAGTTATTATCGGTGCCTTAGGACCTAAGCAATCTTGTTTTTTTTTTTGTGACGAAATCAGCTTTGACAATCGAGAAATGTGCTATGGTATGGTTGGGCAAAAAAAAATTTATCGCGTTGAATTTTGCATTAAGCTACGATTATCTTTTGTGTGCTTCCTCGGCATAGGTGGAACGCTAGATAGTTTCTGGAGAGAGGGAACCTTTAAGGGATTTTTCAAGATTTCCGTATCTTCAAGTCTCTATCCTTTGACGAACGTTGTGTTCAGTTTAGTGCAACTGTTTGAACTCACATGGTAGAAGAATTTAGACGCAACTTGGGAACAACGAACAAACCATCGAGCATAGTTGCTTAACTGCTTTCGCCTTGGCTGCTCCAGATCAACTTATAACACTGTTATTTTCTTATCTGTAGACAACAGAATTGCCACGATTGGCGATGCATAGGTCGATGAAAATCACTAAAATCAACCCATTTAGTTTCCACTTCCAGTTTCTCATACCAAAAGAGTGTGCATAGTTGCTTCCAAATCGTAAATGGTTGAGTCTAATCGATTCGTCATTTGCCGAGAACCTCATCATCAGATTGAAATAGGAATCGTAAATAACACAGAATTAGCACGGCTGACTTCACAAGATTTTCTTCAAGTAAACAAAAACAAACCTCCAATACCTTAAGAGTATTGCAACCAGTAACAAAAATCAAGACAACCACACCATAAAGCGTGACAGTATTCGTCGAGATGACTTCTTCCAAGCCCTTATTTACACGAGGAGCCAACGTTAATTATTCACCTTGCGGGTATAATGCTGTGCCAAAAACACTATACAACGAGAAGATTGATTGCTAATTACTTCTGGGTATTCTCCAGACCTCCAGGTTTTCATATCATGCTCCACGGCGTAGAAACGAGCAACGAGCTTTCCGGTCTGAAAAACACTGCTCCAGACCATGCCTGCCGCCAATGCAATGGTTTAGATGATGATACGTGAAAGGTAAATTTCGATTCTATCTATTCTTGCACAACTATGTATACACTGAATGCGTGTAATTTGATTATTGGAAACTCTCACGTAATCAGCTCATTAAAACACAGCCTAATTACAATTGGCGTAGCAAATAGTATCGATATTCGTAAGCGCTTTTATTGATGCCAAAGCTTCACACCAACAGCTGTTCGTCAGGATTTCCTGTCAGCTCCTGTAGCCATTGCGAAATTTGATGTGTACCGATTACCGCTAATCTAATATTAATTGGCCTTTCTGCTCTCCTCAGCATCACTATCGATTAGGCATAAAATGTAATAGGTTTCTCTCAGCAAACGAAAATCATTAAATGGATGATACTAAATGAATTATGCAAAATCTGACGATGAAAACGCCCACATAATAGGCTTTACGGGCAAAAATAACTGCTCAAAAAACAACGCAACAGCCGAGCTTCATTCCTAGAAACCACCCACCAAAGTTGTCAAAAGTTCCTGTCAAAGTACCCCTACAAGTGAGATAATAGAAACGGTGACCGTAACCTTGCACACTCACAAGCCTACATTGCACCGTGTTGCTGTGATGCTGAATAACAGATTTTGACTTAATTGGCCGTGAAACGTGACGTTCTTGCCATCGGTCAGGACCAGGACAGCATCGAACGTTGTTCACGGTAAATACCGCTATTTTTGCCATAACGGGCTACAAAATGGACTCTTGATCATAACTTATGGAAAGCTATGTCGCTCCAACGTCATTCACAGTGATTACGATTTTTCCGGCTTCCTAACACTGTGGTATACAGTAGGCTATTGCCTTTGTAGTACTGCTGCTATAGGAACGGTTCGTCGATTTCGATGAGTGTATTGTTAAGCATCTAGCCACTACCGCGTTCGCTGGTCCAGCAATCGGACCGACACGGAACGAAAGAACCACTTTATTGACAACGACAACGACGTGAAGAAATCAGAAGCACTCTCCGAAGAAGCGAAGGGCAAAGTAATTGATTTATATTTATGAATTTGATGGCATCTTCAATTTCACCATCATAACTTCTACCAGTTCGTATTTATTTGCTCATGCACTTATATCCAGTTCAGGTCTCTTCCCTGTATCGGCGGTTGGTTGGCCATTGACGGCTAATAGGTAGTCGTCAGCAACAGACCCAAAGATCGATCTTTGGAGCACCCCCAACTGCGTTCACGACGGATGAATCGAATTTCCACACTGCGGTTGTGTTTGTCGCCAAGGGTCGGTGGCTTGTTTTGACATGGGAAGTTGGTTTCAATTATCCGGAAGATTGAAATTAATTTGATGTTTACCCAGGTGATTGGAGCAGTAAAATATAAGTAAGTAAAATCGTTAATTTAAAAAAAAAACTTATCTGTTTATGTCTAGGATTAAAACACTAATTTTCACTACAAAGAAAAATAACCATTAGATCAAGAAGTTTGGTATTTCCGAGAGGGTTTGAATATTAGAAACGGCTTGGCTTGTTTTGGTTATCAATTGTTTATCATACATGGGTGTAACATACTACGGTTGTTTTGATTGAATTTTAATTATTATAATTTCAAACGGAAAATTGTTGTTCGACCATTTGATTTGCGATTTGATTTCTGTTCAAGGCTTGTTTAAAGCGTCTTACGTGAGAACATTGATCAGGGTTTATATTCACTTCTAAAATAAAGATGAAAAAATGTGACACATGGAGCCCTGCTTTAGAGGTCCCTTCGTTGAAGCACTTAGTAGAGTGCTGTTTCTAGCTATTTGTAACAAACTGTCAGAACTGCGGTTTTCGTTCAGTTTTTAGGATTTTCAATTGTAAGAAAACAATCCTCTGTTAAACGCAATAAGTTACTGGATTTAGGATGGAACGAATAAAAACTTCATTAAACCTTGCCAAACAAATCTTTATAGGACTCAGATTGAGGAGTAAAGCATCGAGAGGTGAAAACTGAGAAAGTGATCAAATTTAGTAGGGTTCGGTATCATGCGAAATATCACACTTTGTTTTTATCCGGAAAATCCCTCATCACGGTCACTAGTCTCCTTTTGCTACATTATGCCTTTGTATGTGTCCCAAGCAAGGTTTTCGTGCTGTGCAAAATCTGGCCACTGTCTCTGGAAGGGTATTCACCGAACAGCATTTTATACCCTAAATAAACAGACTTTTTATTTTTTTGGTTTATAGACTATGACAAATTATAGATTTACGAAGAGATATATGTTAAGGTTAAAGGTTAAGATTCTTTAGAGTGACATAAAATCAGAAAAAAAAATTCTGTTCAGGAAGTGTGACGGACGTAAAATCAACGCCAAAAACTTCAAAATCTGAGCTATAAAGGGTGTACCGTTTAAAATCCGCACACACCAAATTCATTCTCAGAATTCGATTTTTTATCCGATTATCACCATATTTTCATGGAGTAAAAAGAAACAATTAAAGTTAGTTTTGGCGTCATTTATTTAACTTATATCACCTTTATATCCGAATGCGTTAACCTCTTGGCCTTAACCCCAGCCATAAGGTTTTGCACGATCTCAGAATCGACCATTTTTTGCATATCAACCCATGCTTTCTTCATTTCTTCTACATTCTTAAACACTTTAGGTCGTTTTAGAAGCTGTTCCTTCATAATGGCGCAGTATTTTTCTATTGTACGCAGTTCCGGAGTTTTTGGGGGGTTCAGATCTTTCGGCACAAAATCGACATCATTCAACTTATACCACTCTAGCACGTCTTTTGTGTAGGGACATGATGCCAAATCCGGCCAGAAGATCGTCAGACCGTCGTGAGCCTTCAGGAGAGGGAGAAACCGCTTTTGGAGACACTCTTCCAAATATACCTGTCCATTCATGGTGCTTGCGGTAACGAAAGGTGTACTCCACTTTCCGAAAGTACAAATCGCTTGCCAAATTAAGAACTTCTTGGCGAACTTCGACATCTTTTGTATCCGGAGGTTCTCGGCAACATCACACTTACCCTTGGAAGTCACATTGGCAGGTTTCCTGAAATCTGGTTGAAGTCCGCCTTCACATATGTCTCGTCATTCATTACGCAGCAATGTGGTTTCGTTAACTTCTGGTTGCACAACTTCCGGACACGGTTTTTTGCGACCGTATTCTGCTTCTCGTCAAGGTTTGGGAACATCTGAACCTTAAAGGTACGTAGTCTAGCTGGAGTTTTGGTATTCTGCATGAAAGTCTTGCTGCTCACATGCAACTTTTTAACCACACTGAGGCGTTCGGTCTCCGTTTAAAGGCCCCAACGACGCGTTTGTGATCGTTCTCGTTGACCTGACGGCTTTTTTCGGATCTTTGCTTCCGATCAACAGTCAGATATTCTTCGAACCGTTTTCTGATACCAGACACCATGGAATTCGCGATTCCCAACTTTTGGCACGATGCGACCGATCCTTATTCTCAAAGAACTCGTGCAAAACTTTTTCATGCATGCACTGTTCTTTTGTCGCCATTTTGAAATTTTTTGCGTACCTGATAAAATCAACTCACAGAGTGTAAACAATATACATTAAACTATTTCTACGCAAAATTTCAATTAATTTTACCCAACGGATCAAAAGTTAGAGCAATTTGAGTGTGTGCGGATTTTAAACGGTACACCGTTTATTTCGCTTCCTGTTCCCAGAAAGGAGTATTCAGTATGTATCCACATTAGTTAAAGAAACTGGTAGCTAATCTTTTTTCTAATTTGAAGTCTTTATATGTTAGCGACCTAGGATTATTTCTATCCCTCCTTACCAAAATATACAAAAAATATATAAAATTTACATTTTTCCTTTTCAGTATCACCAAATAAATTCATTCGAACCGAAAATATACCTCGAGCAGATTGATTGCTCTAGAATGAAAACAAATGATAACAACAATTACTCGTACTCAGCTAGACAACTATGTAGCAAAAGAATAGCAACACTTTATCCCAAGTAACACCAAAAACATCTTCTTGGTCAGTAAAGGGTGTTCCGATCAAAATTCGGTCAAACAGTAATGTTTGTGAGTCGATCAAAGTTTTTATTAATAAGTCAAATTCTTTTTCTTTTCAAGTTCAGTTAAAACAGAATAAATATTCAGCTAAACTTCCTTTTACCGAATGCGAATTGCCGGGTTTAACACCTACACTAAAAAAAATAATTTTTTTTACACGCGATAAATTCAGTTTAATTCCAAGCCAAAGGAGACGTAAACAACGAAATTGTTTTTACCGAATGCGAATTTGATCTGGCTAGATTCAGGCGTTTTCTGACTTAAATTTACATGAAATATCTCATTATTTTCTGTTAATCTAGCATTCCCTTTATGTGCATTAGATAACGCAAAAACTCATTTCGTTTAACATCCTGCTATAAGATTTTGTACAGTCTCCTAGTTCACTTTATTCTCCGCAGAACGCCAGTTTGCCTGTTGAACTGTTTCTCACTCACAACAGCTTTTTGAGTCTTCTTAAGGTTCCGCTTGACGATGGCCCAATATTGTTCGATTGGGTGGAGCTCTGGCGTGTTGGAAGGATTCTTATCCTTGGGCATCACTTGAACGTTGTTGGCAGCATACCACTCCATGGCCTTTTTCCGTAATGGCAAGATGCCTAATCCGGCCAAAATAGAACGGAACAATTGTGCCGCTTCAGGAAAGGCAGAAGGCGTTTTTGTAGGCTCAGATAAATTTCCTGGTGGACGGTTCCGGTCGCAATGTAAACGTTGCTCTTCAAGCCACAGGGACAGATGGCCTGCCACGCCAGATATTTCCTCGCGAACAGTTTAATGTGCCTCCCAGACAACCACAAGTCGTATAACAGTGTTCAAATAGTATCGTATATTCCTAAATTTTAAGTCAAAATCGCAATTTATTGTGGCCTCTATCGTGTTATATGTAAGTTAAAGCGTAAAGTGTGCAAGTATTCGACTTATATACGATGTGTCATTTATTCATCGTTCTGCGTCACAAACCAAATCGGATATACACCGCTAAACTTTTTAAATCGAATTTGTTCAACTTCAACTTGTTCAAGAAAACATTGAAATTTGCACGTATATGGCCTCCACTTTTGCACATATAAGCCAAATTTTTGCATTCTATACGATTTGTTTACTTACATATACGTTTGTATATCATAAAAACAACTTACAATATACGTGCATTTTGGTTGTTTGGGTTGTAAATATCTGCCACCTTTCCCCGTCCGGTTGCCGTATAAAATTTCTGTCCAGGAAACTGTTTAAAGTCTGCCTGGACTGACGTAAGTTTCATCGTCCTGTACCACGCATTCAAACTTCGTCAGCATCGTCGTGTACAACCTTCGCCATCGTGCTTTGGCCGACGTGTTATGTTTATCGTCGCGATTTGGAGTCACCACTTTCTTGTAAGTCGACAGTCCAGCTCGTTTTTTAGCTCTATCCATGGTTGAAGGCGCCACTCTCAGCTTCTTTGCGACATCTCGGACGGAGAAGTGGAGGTTCTGCTCGAAACAGCGGACAACTCTTTTTGTCGTCGCTGTGGCATCCGGCTTGTTCATCCAATACGTGAACAATAAGATTCATGTTCGGCAATAGATTTAAATGTTATTTTATATTATTGTATTGTCATTGTATGGTTATTTTTATCCGGGTTGTTATGTATCTTAACTATAGATAAAATCATTTTTTTCCGAGCAAATCTGAGTCTACTTGACTATTGATTGTATTGTTTCACAATTGTTGAAAATTCCAGCACATTGGGTTGATAGTAGATCTATTGGGATGACAATATATTTTTTTCATTTATCTAATACGTGAACAATATGATTCATGGTCGATGGTAGATGGTAGATTTATTATTGTAATGTAATTGTATGGTTATTTTTATTCGGGAGCTCTTTCGTTTGGCCTAAGGTGAGTGTGTGAATGCATGCAATTTTATTTAAACGATATTAGATAATGCTGATTTGTAATTTGGCAGCGGGAAAACAAGAGTCCAAAAAATCAGAGAAGTTTTCTGAAAATCAGGGAACTACCCAAAAGTTAGAGCTTCCCAGAAGTTCAAAAAACTTATCAGAATAGTTCGGATATATCTCAGAAGCTCATAGAACTACCCAAGATGTTCAGGAAACTTTTCAGAAGTATTGGGAAAATTTTCACTTTCCAGAATTTCAGAAAACGTCCCAGAAATTCAGGAAACTTCTAAGTATTTTTTGAGCATACTCAAAAGTTTAGAAAACATTCCAAGGATTTTTCCATAAGTTTATGGAGTTTAAGAACTTAAACTTCTTCCAAAAGAATACAAAAATCAAGTTTTTCAATGTTTAATCAAATTCGTGGAATTTCCGTCGTATCACAATTTTGGAGATGCTAAAATATTTTTGAAAGGTATACCTATTTATTTCACAGAAATTCCACCAACTTATTAAAAGTTTTGAAAATCGACCAACTTTCCAGATTTATTTCAATTTCTCGTAGATTATTAAAATATTTGTTATCATTCGTTATTCAGGAATCAATCGAAAAGACAATTCGCTACAGGGTGCGGCAGAAAATAATGCGAACATTTGTTCTATTTCTTTCAAATCCCATTTTCAACTAATTCAAGCAATAATATCAACATTTTCGAGTGCAGTTATCTTTATAAAGTCCTTTTAAACAAGTTTATTCAATGTGTCCTCCATTTTTATTAATAACATCCTCGAGCCGACGCCAGAAGCCAGAGCATGCCTTTCGGACGTAGTCCTCCGACATT
Source organism: Aedes koreicus (assembly GCA_024533555.2). Taxonomy (NCBI): domain Eukaryota; kingdom Metazoa; phylum Arthropoda; class Insecta; order Diptera; family Culicidae; genus Aedes; species Aedes koreicus. The sequence goes on from JAHHFK020003021.1 coordinate 52,287, forward strand.
GACTGCCATGTGCTTGTTATGGTTGACTTCGGGGTTTTCACACTAGGGTGTGATGTTTTGCAGGCTTGTGCTTCAACATATGCCCAAATCTAATAATCCAACGGATTAAGATCTGGGCTGCAATGGAACCACAAATCCTTCGGCCAAAGCTCCATGTTATCGTTCAACCATTGTTGGATTCGATTGGACGTGTGAAACGGCGCTCCATCCTGCGGTAGGACAACGTTTTGGTCCTCGGAGAAGTTAACCTTCACCCAGGGAAGCACTTGGTCCTTTAAAATACCGATATACACTTCGTTATTGATTTTAACTCCAGCATCAATGAAAACAGGCGGCATTTTCAAACCGTTGGACGCCACCAAGCCAAACATCATGACACCAGCCGGATGTTTGGTTTGAAATTTGAATTTCACTTTTTCCGGAACGTTCTCCATTTTCTGCGGTCAAATGAACCGGTCCGTGCGGCTGTTGGCCACAGCATCGATTCTGAAAAGCTTTTCGTCGGAGAACGGGATTATCATTTTTTTTCCTTCTTCAACAAGGAAAGCAATCTCTTGGAACGAGTCACTCGTGGTTCCTTGACCCGGTCCGTAATAAAGTGGCGTTTCACTCTGGCTCTGGAAGATGCATGCAGGTTTTCTTTGATGATTCTCCGCATGGATTTCTCCAAAATATTGGCTTCCTTTGCAAGTTTTCTTATGTAACGCACCGGGTTGCGAGCATTTTTTGCACGGACCGATTTGATCACGTTCGGCGTGCGTGCAAAGCGCGGACGCCCGCGCGCCGGCTCCCGCTGCTTAGGACCTTCGGGGGGGGGTTTTTTTGGGGAAGAGGGGGGAAAAGGCCCCACCCCCCCCGCTAGCCATCCCGTGGCTGGGCGAGCAACCAACCAACCGGGTACTCATTTCTTGCGCAAACATTTTAACGAGTATTAAAAAAAACAAAAAGATTGGTTGGGCAAGGAAAAGAAAACAAAAAAAAACAAACACCCCACCCAAAAAATACTAGCTACACGAATTAACCCAATACTCAAGTTTGAACATTTTCGCATTATTTTCTGCCGCACCCTGTAGCACCGTGAGCAACATCACTTTATTTCCAGCGCCGCCCGCACCAAACACGGACACTTTTCAGCTCATAAATATACCTCAGAATATACTCAATAAAGTTGAGTTATTGTTTAGTAAAAGCTGAAATTTAACTCATTAATTGGTATTATCAAGTAACGTGTAATGTTTGGGAACGGTATTTTTCTTGTTCCAAATTGCTGCAAGAACAGATCAAAACATATACAAGATTTAAAATGATGCAAAATAGATCCGGTATAAAACAAAATTTACAACACCGGTGCAGCGATTTTTTGGCGTTTGGTCTAAAAAAATAAATCCACACCACGATTTGGACCGCCGTTGAAGATGCCCTAAGGCTTGCAATAAGAATCACCATCAGCCGCTGATTCTTGTGACAGTCCATACACGTCATTTTTTATAAAATTCCTGGAGCCAAATGGCATTTCATTACACGGAAAAAAAATCCGTGACCAGATCCGTGAACTGCAGTCATGAATTCGAGAACAAGCAAAAAACCACCGCGAACTGAATCGCGTAATCATGAACTAAGTAACGTTTAAAGGGAAAAATCCTGAAAACGTGAACTAGTTCACGGTCCGTTTTCATTTTCGGGAATGCTTTTTTTTCGGTGTAAGAAGATGCTCTAGTATGGTTATTATGATGTTATAATAACTAACTCAAATAATTTGCAATAGACCATCATGAGTATGTTATTAGACTGTTAATACAGTGCGGATTGGTTATATGATTATGATGGACTATGATTATAATATTTTTTTTTTAGATGATAGATTTTGAGTAATAAAGAAAATTTCTCGATAATCTGGACATTTCTTTATGTTTCCACAATACTTTTAATCAACAGTGTAGACCTTGTGTCGAATCCACCAAGCCAATTTTTGATGATTCTAGCAGAGATACTACAATTGCAATACATAAGAGTATTTTCTGTTGCATTTTTGTATCTTTAGAATCGCGCATGAATTATGCAAAAGCAAAACATCATAAAAGCTGCCTCGCATATGATATTTTGTTAAGCGTTCTGAGCGTTAACCATCTTCAGATATCTGATTTTTATTAAAAATCTGATTTGGCCAAAAACGATTGTCATTTTTCTACCCATAAACAAACATTATTTACGAATTCAATCTTCTGTACGTTTGACATTTCTCAAACTAACATGTTATGTTCATGTGTTTCTTCAATTGTTTCTACTTTGGAATTACTTCACAGGTAAAAATCCACATTTATTGGCAAAAATCAATGTAAAATTCCACATCATATTCATTTGTTCACACATAAACAGAACCCTCTGCAAAAGACATAAATTGTATGTGGCAAAAGAAAAGCATGTGTGGACACACATAGTGATTATTTGTGCACATAGGAAGTATTTGTGGTTACAAATAAATATAATCTGTTGATCAAATTGCAAAAATGTATGTGTGGGACACATAGATATTATCATTGCTTTTTTATCAGTGTAGATTATAACCTATTTGTTATTATGATGCTAGAAAAGACTAAGATAAGACATCATCATGTTGAAAGCATTGGTCCAGCGATCTTCCAACTTTGTTGTCCTATCACGGAAGTGACTTTCTGGAAGGTCTGCAAAATACTCCTCTACGACGGCTATAACCACTTCGTTTGATGAAAAATGCTTTCCACGAAGGAATTTTTTGAAGTGTGAGAACAGCCAGACGTCAGAGGGAGCTAAACCTGGTGAAAAATTTTCTTTTTTTTTTAAATGATTTTTTTCTTCTGCAAACCGGGTCTTTTTTCACAAATTTTTTCATCCAACTGGTCCAAATGGTCACAATAATGATCAGAGTTGATTGTCTTGGCAATTTGAAGATAATCTATCAATAAAATTCGTTTTGCATTCCAAAAGACTGACGCTAACACCTTGATGGCCGATTTCTGGACACGAACTCGATTTGGAGTCGAAGCGCTTGGCACCACTTCTTAGCCTCTTGTTTTGACTCAAGATCATGGTGGTAGACCCAAGTCTCATCCATAGTTATGAATCGATGCACAAAATCCTTTTTATCCTTTCGAAAAAGCTCCAAATGTTGCTCAGAAAGTCGCATTCGAACGTGTTTTTGTTGCATTGTTAGCAAATGCGGCACCCATTGTGCACACAGTTTTTTGAAACCTAAAACTTCAGCCAAAATATGCCATGTTGTTCCATGTGAGATGCCTATGGTGTAGGCTATCACATCCACGGTCAATCGACGATCTTCCAAAACCATATCCTGTATTTTCCCTATGATTTCTGGTGTTGATGCACTTTTTGGACGTCCTGAGCGTGGATCGTCTTCAACGCTTGTACGGCCACGCTCCAACACCCATTGGTGAACGGTTGGAAATGAAGGAGAAGACTCCTTTAATACTTTCACCAGCTTTGCATGGTTCTCAGTAGCCAATGAACCTTCCAAAACAAAGAATTTAATCACCGCACGATATTCGGATGTTTCCATTGTTAAAAAATACACTGACACGTCAACTTCAAATGGCGCTTGTAAACAAAGAATGATTTGACAGATCGAAATGAAATTTATGAAAGATGGAATATTAAAATGGCGTAGAAATTTTGGTTTTTCTTCTGCTCCATAGATGTCGCTTTCAAAACTTTTTGACTAACCTAGTAATTGTGTTTGATTTTTTTTTCTAGTACAGTCTTTAGTTCCATTTCACTCTGTTACTTCAAACCAGAATTACCGTTTTTCTCTGCAAGATACTTTTATTTTTCAAGTTTCAATTTTAATAAATTTAAGAACACACTTGTTTCTATGAACACCAAAATGAGTGTCGTCGAACAGTCTGAACATGCATATTTCCCTCTCAAATTACATACTAGACCTCTGCATATTCTAATAACCATGAAGCAGCAAAAAATATTTCCCATCTTGCTATAAGCAAACGTGGCAAGAAAAACTCCCACCGATTCAAAGGTTCCTGCTAGCAACCCACCTTTTTTCTTCAATACGCTAAACAAACTCGCCAAGTAACGACTAGTGAGTTATCGTAAATTATATAAATTTTATACTTTCGCGATAACGACGAAGTTGTAGCGTAAGGTGTAAGATTTCTCTGCATTGCGCTCGCAGGTTGTAAAATATAGAGGACGAAAGCGACTGCTTTTCCCTTGGAAATGCAGGAATATAAAACGTACCACAGATGAGTGTATCGTTCCTATAAGATTGTGCGTGCGCGCAAATTTTCCAACAGCGCAATCAACAGGATGCCTCCCACTTTCTGTTGGGGGCGCCAGCAGGTGAGATGATACTCATTTGCCTGTTTGATTGTGGCTTTACGACTGCAAATGGTACTTTGATGGGGATAATTCTAACCGGTTCCCTTTATTTGCGGGTACAGAGGTGTGAAATATCACCGTAAAGGAATGATGTTGTTTCATTTAATTGAGCCGCCTGGCATTGTGGTACATTCAAAGTGGATCGAAATAATTTTATTGTTCAGATGTTCATTTGCGAATATGCGAAATATCTATTTGCTATATCACAAATATCCGTAGGCAACAAGCGAATTGATTTTGACGTCGTGTAAATGGATTTTAGCACTCGAACTTGAACATGAAATGAAATCACTGACGATTAGACATAGCTCTCCTGAAACTATATCTAAGGCATATGTTGAAACATTCATGTTAATAAAATATCTAAGCAACCTTTAAGTTTTTTCTTTGTGTCAGAATATATTATACCTCAGTACTAAAACTTCAAATCCTGGACCCAAAAGGGAAGGACGTAGTTGTGGCGAAGAAACATTGAAAAAATTATGGATCATTATCGTACTAGAGAACGGACTTCTATTACCAAAAATCAATGTGAATAGGTTAAAATTGGTGTGAAACCCGAACTGGGTCTGCTGTTTGGTTTTTTTTGTTTTAAAAAAGGGGTTTTGGGGGGGGCGGGAGGGGTGTGGGTGTGTGTGTGGGTGTGGGTGGGGGGGGGGGGGGGGGGGGGGGGGGGGGGGGGGGGGGGGGTGGGGGTGGGGGGGGGATGTTTTGTTTGGTTGGGGGAAAAAACTTAAATTTTTTTTTTTTTATCGTGAAAAAGTGATTAAAAGTCTCCGATTACATACTGAGCTATTTGTGTACCGATTTTAGTTTTGTTAGCGCCAAATTAAACTTATAAAATTTTTAAATAGTTGATCAAAATTTCATTAGGATTGGATAATCCTTCATGGAGATATGACCAAAACAATACCTGAGAGCATATAATTGCACATAATTCGTTGCAGTTCAAAACCGGAAAACACAATTCGCACTAATCGATCCTGTTTGCATTCTATAGTGTCGCATCTGTTACGTTTTATGACGCATGAGATAGTCAGAACTGACGGTTAAAAATTGTCTAATACTTCATTTTATATACCTTGTGATCAAAAAGTTCCGGTAATTTTCAATTTAAAAAGGCCGCCTTTATTTTTTCGGTAAAATCTTTTTAGTGTAAGATGGCAACACTAGTTCTGATATTCTGTCAAAGTGTGAGAGCAAATTATCCATTAGTTTTGTTTTGACAACTGCTTTTGTTAGTCGAAAAATAGACGCTCGGCGATTTTTACCATGGATAAAAAATTGGAACAACGCGTTTGTGTGAAATTTTGTGTTGCAAACGGATTTTCTGCAGCGGAAACGCTCAGAATGTTGCAAAAAGCCTTTGGTGAGGACTCTATGTCACAAAATCGTACATTTGTTTGGCACAAAGACTTTAAAGAAGGCCGTGAAAGCGTGAGTGACATGCCGCGTTCTGGACGACCATCGACCTCAACTACCGATGAAAACATCGCTTCCGTGAAGAATTTAGTTATGGAAAACCGCTCAATTAGCATTCGGGAGATAGCTGCACTCCTTGATATCTCATTTGGATCGACCGAACACATTTTGACGGAAATTCTGGGCATGAAACGCATTGAAGCACGACTTGTTCCAAAAGAGCTGAATTTTTTGCAAAAACAGCATCGAGTTGAGGTCGCTAAACAGATGATTGCGAACGCAGATAGCGATCCCACATTCATGGAACGCATCATAACTGGTGATGAAACGTGGGTATATGAATTTGATATGCTCACAAGTCAACAATCGTCCGAATGGCGCGCCGAAGATGAGCCGAAACCAAAAAAATCACGACAAAGTCGCTCCAAAATTAAAGTTTTACTGACCGTTTTCTTTGATTTTCGCGGTGTCGTCCATTCTGAATTCCTTCCAGAAGGTCGAACGGTTAACAAAGAGTATTATTTACAAGTTATGAGACGTTTGCGTGAGGCAATTCGAAAGAAGAGGCCAGAATTGTGGCGCAATAATTCGTGGATTTTACACCACGATAACGCTCCATCACACACCGCGCTCACTATTTGTGAATTTTTGGCCAAGAACTCCACCAATACCATCAAACAAGCACCATATTCACCAGACCTTGCCCCGTGCGACTTCTTTCTCTTCCCAAAACTGAAAATTCCGCTCAGAGGTAGGCGTTTTGAATCGATTGATGCGATAAAAAAGAATTCGCTGGAAGAACTGAAAGCCATACATTCATCGGCCTATAAAAAATGTATGGATGATGGGATAAAGCGCTGGCATATGTGTGTTGCCTCTAATGGCGAGTACTTTGAGGGCGAAAATAAAGATATAAATTAAAAATTGAAAAAATGGGTTTTTTTTTAAAATACCGGGAATTTTTTTATGAAAAGATTTTAAAATTTAAAAAATAATTTTTTTTTTCAACTTTTTTACCCTTCTTACACCAAAAGAAGGGTATTAAGATCGCTTGAAAATTCGACTTTTTATCCGAGGCCCAGAGGGCCGAGTGTCATATACCATTCGACTCAGCTCGACAAACTGAGCACATGTCTGTGTGTATGTATGTGTGTGTGTGTGTGTGTGTGTATGTGTGTGTGTGTATGTGTGTGTGTGCGTTACAAATAATGTCACATCGGTTTCTCAGCCATTTGTGAACCGATTTCAGTTCTGTTGACGGCAAATGAAAGCTACAACATTCCCATAGAACGCTATTGATTTTTTTTTATTCGGACATTTCGTTACGAAGATATCAACGAAACAGTACTTGACGGCCTATTATAATAGTAATCAAACAGTTTAGTCTCCGATTACATACTGAGCTATTTGTGTACCGATTTTAGTTTTGTTGGTGTCAAATCATGAAATCCTGAAATAACTGGTCAAAATTTCATAATGAGTGGATAATCCCTCATGGAGATATGACCAAAACAATACCCGAGAGCACATAATTATGAGATGAAAATATACTCGTTGCAGTTCAAAACCGAACAAGACCACTGACCCCAATCGATGTCGCTTGCATTCTATTGTTCTGCATCTTGTGCGTTGTATAGCACATACAGCGGACTAGCCACACTATGCGACTCTATAGAATTAGAGCAGGATAGATTGGCTCGAGTGGTCCGGTTTTGAACTGCAACGAGTATTTTCGAAAATTACACAAAGTCTCCATTTACTATTTTCAACGAACATGTACTTTTTAAGCATCTTGAATCCATATCGATTATCATAATTCACGCTCAGGATTGTCTAATAATTCATTCTATGGACTGATTATATGAAATTTCCAATATTTATGTAATTTCCCCTTTTATATAACTAACATAAACAGGTCGCTAAGCACTATTAATGGCAATATTTTAATCACATCGATGAACAATGCTTTCAGGATTGTCAAATAGTTCATTTTATAAACTGAGAATATGACATATCGAATATTTCTGAATTTTCCTGGAATTTCTGATGAGAATATGTATCCAGTACCATATTGGCCACATTTGAGTTCGTAATTCTGGTGAAGTGTAAGAAGGGTTCAGTCTCACCATCGGTGGATTAATTCGGGTTTTTTGTTTTGATTCGCTATGTTATTTTAACAGAATATTTGAGAGATTATTGGTGTGAGTTACGGTCTTAGGGTCATCAAGCTTGGGACCGAGCTTGGGTGTGCCTAGTACTTCGTGAAACAAAATATATTTTTGTTTTCTTCATGTCTAAGAAAGTGTCGTGTATAATAATTTTTTTTATTTTTTGCGTAAATTTTTTTTGGGGGGTTTTTTTTTTTTTTTGGTGGTTTTTTTTTTTTAAATTTTTTAAAAAATATTTTTTTTGGGGGGGGGGTGGGTTTTTAAAAAAAAACATGGGGGGGGAAAACTGGTGTGGTCTTTTCTCGCGTACGGACACCACAAAGAGGAAAAAAAACTCCAGATCTCACTGGGTCTTACAATTCAATGCATGTCTGGAGCGTAAAAAGGTGCAAAAACAAAACCATCACAGTTTCCTAGTGAATCAGTTGAACTGTGCAGTATGTTGGGTTTACATGTAAGTAATTAATTTTAATATTTGAGAGAATTTTAATGTATATATTTTGAATACTCTTTGTAGGAAATTTCAGTATCAACTTAAGTAGCCAATGGTTCTAGATGCAATGCAGATAGGGCAATATGTACGTTCCTCTTGTTGACGTAGAATCTAGAAAAGGTAGTAACAATTCATTTGGCAATTCAAATCAGTCTGGTGTGTTAATACTAAGAACGATCGGGTGCGTTAATACTAAGAACTGTTCGGGTTCGGTCCATACATGTTGCATTCGAAGTAACGTTTCAAACCACTACAAAAAACCATTCGGATACCATTCTTGTGCTTGCCATTCGTGCCTGCCTGCGCTGAGGAGTACAGCTAAAATTTATGGTAAGTTGACTTCCTTTACTGCGGCTTGTTAAAGTAACTAATGTGTTTCCTCTAGCAATAGTCACAACACGACCTTAAGAGTTTACCTCAGCAGTACTATTTTTTTTCGGCAGTTCCCGGATTGGAATGATTTCAAAAATTATCTATAACTGGTTTAACTACGAAACCGCCGGCTAAAAACGGCTCGAACCTGAGCCAAAATGTTAGACAGACGAAGATGTACGTTTGTAAGACCCACTGAGGCACTTCCCCTGGGTTTGGATCTGAAAGTACAATCAATGTCCATTATTAACGTTCATTTGCTACGGAAAGATGAGCAAGGTGTGTTGAGCGATTTCTAAAATTATAGAATTGCGGATTACCTTGAAATTGTTTTGGTTTCCTTTCTGCAGTTTGAATCATTTTAACGCTCAATTGAAGGAAGATACCAGCCCTCTTTAGGAAAAATTGCCGGAAGTCTGTAATATCTCGTGCAATTGGTATCACATGGAATTCGGGGACAAATCAAGAAGAAAGGCGCACTTGCCAGCTCAGAGACCTTCCGTCGATCATATAAGACATTTTTGGGATCTTGGACATGGAAACAGTTATCGGAGACGGGGCAAGCGGAGCGGATGCTTCAACCGAGGAACACGGTGAGAGTTGTTATATTGCTAATTATATTCTGTTAGTGAAGTTGCCGATACAACGGCTCGAGATTGTGGGGATGATTTCATCGAAGTGAAGACGAAATTTCAGGGAGTATTGATGGATTTTGATATTAGATTGAAATAGTAAATCGGGTCAACAGTAAATCCCTATTCCTAATAATATCAGTATGGTCTGTATACTCGTTGGAACAACCGAGGGAAAAACGAAAGGGTGAGTTATGTCTGTGACATAACTGCAAAGTTGACGTAAGACTGCTTGTTGATGTGAACAAATTGATGTCATCGAATTAATAAATGTCTACTATATTTTATTCAGTCTAAACAACCATCAAATCCTATGCTATTAGTGTGTGAGGCTTTACGTTTTAAGTTTTTTTCAGCTCCTCGTCGTTGCGGATGGCCAGCTGAAGGTGATGTGAGATTTCTGGTCTTCTTGTTTTCACGGGCGGCGTTTTCTACCAACGTGCCCGGTGAACACGTCTGTCCCATACGGATGCACAGCGAGAACTGATGGTTTTTCGGTCGTCCCCACATGTTTTTTTTTACTTAAATTGATTTTTATTTTCATTCTTTGCCTTCAGCTTTGTTTTATGTGTTTTATGTATTTGATGTGCTTTATGGTTTAATTAGTTTTACAGATCAGCCCTTGGGGCATTGTTGTTAAAAATTTGATAACCTACTTAAACTAGAACTATAGCTTCAATTTGAAAATCCTTGGGTGGGGAACCAGATTCCGGGTGATCTGGTGATCCGATGTCAGGCAGCGTGCCCTGTACCAATTGATAGACTCACTAAAGCGGTCATCGAGCATTTTTATCTCGGCCAGACGGTGGACTTCAGATGTTCTTGTTCTCGGAGGGGTGTTTAGGATCATCCTGAGGACCTTATTTTGAACACGCTGAAGCTTCAGGTGATGTGTTTTTGCGCAACTCTCCCAGATTGGCATGCCGTACTCGATGACTGGAAGTATGATTTGCTTGTAGACAGCAAGTTTGTTTTTCAGGGATGTGGACCTTCTGTTGGTCAATGGGTACAGTAGCTTCCATAGAACGTTACACTTTGTGACAGTTTTGTCAACCAGCTCCCGAAAATAAGCTTGCTGTCTAGGGAAATTCCAAGATAGACTGCTGATTTGGTCCATTCCACCGTTGTGTTGTTTAGGCTAATTTTACAATACTCAGACGGAACAAGTTTGGGAGAGTTGGAGTGTGGGAATAGGATGACCTGGGTCTTCGCCGCGTTGATACAGATCTTCCATTTGGTGAAGTATTCTGACAGAACATTCAGGCTTCGCTGCAGTTTCGCTATAAGCGCTCTTGTTACCCTACCATTGTGGACGACTGCGGTATCATCGGCGAACAACGACAGAGATCCATTTTCAGGGAGCGGGGGTATGTCCGAGTTGAATAGGTTGAAAAGAAGTGGACCTAGTATACTTCCCTGCGGAACACCGTTGGAGATCTCCTGTGCATTAGAAACTGCGCCTTGCAGCGAAACACGGAATGTCCTGCCGACAAATAATTTTTAATTATCTTCACTAGGAAGATGGGAAGATTGTATCGTTTTAGCTTGTACACCAGGCCATCATGCCACACGTTATCAAATGCCTTCTCGATGTTGAGAAGTGCCATAGCAGATGATTTTGATACAGACTTGTTCCGTCTGAGGATATTCATGACTCGATTAAGTTGGTGCACTGTTGAACGACCACGTTGGAAGCCAAATTGTTCGTCGAGCAAGATGTTCAGCTCGTCGGCAGATGAGTGAAGCCGACGGTATATCGCTTTTTCAAAGAGCTTGGATAATCCTGAGAGAAGGCTGATGGGCCTATAGCTCTTGGAACATGAAGGATCTTTCCTAGGTTTCTGAATGGGGATGGCTTTAGCTGACTTCCAACACGAGGGGAGTAGCTAAGTCGCAGGCATTGGTTGAAAATCAACGCCAGCTGGCCAAAAAACAAACTTCGTATCGATAGAGCAAAAAACACGACCGATCGTGTCGCTTGTTCAAACTGGAATGATCTGAACAAACACCAGTAGTTGATATTTAAAGCTATGCGTTGCCTTGGTTTTGTTTATTCTTCCGAAAACAGGATTTTTTTACATAGCTTGCTAAAAATGTATTTCATTTCACGCAGAAATCATTATACTTATATTGAATGATTATACCCAAATCCAAGGGTAAGGTAACACTCTAAAATCTTGCGAATCATTTTATTATTTATTCTACACATACTCTATATACTACAATATACAATGTAAGCACTCTTTAAGGAAGAGGAGCTTTATTTCTATCCGCTGATATATTTAATTTGTAGGAATTGTATTCAACTTCGGATAAATTAGTAGACAAAGTGTTTGTTTACAAAACCAGATTCGCCCTAATCAAATGTTGGCGCTGATATATGGAACTTGGTACATAGAAAATTTTGACAGTGCGTCATGAATAAATCGTCTGTCCGATGTCCGAAATTAGTCCGTGGTCAAATTCCATAAGTTCTAGTCACATGCAATGCTTCACTTATATTCGTCAAGCTATAGCATAACAAAAAGGCCTTCTTTACCTAAATAAAACATCTGTGCATTTTTTTTCGGCAAAATGTTCCGTCAGTGTGTTTAGTACAAAAAGTTATATTCCACCCACATATGTACATACGCTTCGCCTACATCAACAAAAAAAATCACCCAAAACACATAAACTAACTGAGCCTGGTATCCTCAATGTGTCCACTTCACTCCATAAAACCGTAATCTATTCATTCAAGTGATTTATCATTTCCCCCCTCGATTAAAAGTGGCTCAAGAGTACTCAGAACTGCTGAGTGCCTATTTTTAACCGTTTTATGGTGATATAAAATTTTAATGCTCAACTACACGTATCTACACGGAATATTTTTCGCTGGAATGAGTACTTTTCATGGGAGAAGCTTACATCAGCTATATGTGGATGCTGTTATCACCAGTCAACACCACCCCCCATGGAAAGCCATCTGGAATGGATTGGCTTATGTATTTATTGCCAAATGTGCCTGCCGTCTCCAAGGACGAACAACTCACACATAAACGGGATGTTCCAAAGAGCTTTTATTTGCCACCAGCGGTTGAAGCCCGAATAAATACTTAGGAACCAACCAGACAGAAACCACTCGGTATTCACAAGGTATTTTGATGGAAGACTTGAAGGTTGTATCCTAGGGATAAATTTCAATGTAATTTTTCATTTGGGATGCCATGAATAGCAGTGGTGAAAAAAAACACAACAATTCTATTCTATGGTCAATCTCTGAGGGGTTTACTTTCTACCTAAGTCCTTTATTAGCCCACACATTTAGTTGATTGCTTGCAACAAAATCAAGATAAACTCCTGCAATTACAAAAATAGCATTAGCGATTAATCTTCAACAAAACAATAAACCTGTCGCCGTGCGTCGAACAAACCCACTCATAAATTGCCACCTCGAGTGATATCGGCACATTTCCATCGATGATCAGCCGTTGATACGCGTTTTCAATCAAAAATGACACCCATCGGGCCTTGACTGTACATTCGAAAACTACCAGCCCTATGCACTGATTGTTGCTTCCCATCAAGGTGAACCGCTGCAAACGTCAGCTCCCACCGGTTGCTACGACCCAACAAACAGGGGGTAGCAACTGTACCGCCGAACCATACTTAGTCTCATCTGCACCTTTACCTTAAAACAGTGCGCACAGCATTGCATGTTCAGCGTGTGCAAAATTTCCTGTCACCGGAAGCCGTTCCATAATTTCTGCCGGAATTCTACCCCCAATGGTGATGCTACCGAAAAAGCGCACCTCGTCTGATTGCTGTGCTACTTTGGGCGGTGGAGATGCATGGTTCTAACTGGGGACGACGTTAGAGACATGTTCATTTATGCCTATGGCTACAGAAGCTGGCAACAGCTGAGATACGTGGCATACGGTGCCTCAATCACTTAAAATAAATTATGAATGAATGTTATTCGTCCTGTGCCGGTTGAACATTCGTTGGCGCTGCTACAAAAGTGCGACTCCTACAATCAATCAGACGGAATGTGCTTTAAATAATGTGAAAATGGCGTGTGCACATGTGACACAAGACGTCGTTGTTTCAGTTGAGGAAATTCAGATAAAAGGAAACGGTATAGTACTACATGGCAAGAGCTTGGTATACGCGACTGAGTGTAGAATTTGGTAAAGGTTTTTTTTTTATAAAGATTGGACGCGGAAAAAATGCGACACTTTGTTTTGGGTGTAACTTTTTATCGCGTGGGTAAAAATTAATGAAATTTTGGGTAATACTAGTATAGACTGACGATCTGTCAAGTAGTTTTCAAGATGCATTCGAAACAAGAAGAGCTACGCCAGCAAATCTTGGGCGCGGTGATCAATAATCCTGGTCAGTCGCACAGATGGATCGGCAAAAGGCTTGGAATCCACCATTCCACCGTGTCCCACGTTGTGAAGATGTTCCAGGAGACGAAGGCCATCGAGCGGCGCGCTGGAAGCGGCCGAAAACCGAAAACGGAATACCCAGAGAAGGCGCGGAAGATAAGGCAGTACTTTAAGAATAACCCGAACCTTTCCACCCGAGACGTGGCCAAAAAGGTCAATTCGTCGAAGTGGTTCGTCCAGCAGACCATGAAGCGAGCTGGGCTACGTGTTTTTAAGGTCAGGAAAGCGCCAAATCGGACTGACAAGCAAAACACGGTGGCCAAATTGCGTGCGCGGAAGCTGTACCGTGAGTGGCTGGTCAAGCCAGGCTGTCTCGTCATGGACGACGAGACATACATCAAGGCGGACACCAAACAAATCCCTCGAGTTTTTTGTCGGTACGTCCCGCATGGATGTTCCGGAACCGAAAGATGGACAAATTCGCAAAGAAGTACCTGTTGTGGCAGGCGATCTGCGAGTGCAGACGGTACAGCAAGCCGATGTTTACAGCCGGCACCATAACCGGGCAGATTTATCGAGAGGAATGCTTGCAGAAGCGCTTGCTGCCCTTCCTCCGCTCTCACCGTGGTCCCACGCTGTTCAGACCGGATCTCGCTTCATGCCATTACGCCAAGCCTGTAATAGATTGGTACGAAGCGAAGGGCGTTAATGTGGTCCCGAAGGAGGCAAACCCGCCAAATACACCAGAACTTCGTCCGATCGAAAAGTTTTGGGCGATAATGAAGAAGAAGTTGAAGATAAGCGAAAAAACATTCAAAACCGATGAAGTTGAAGAAAAACTGGGAGAAATTGTGTAAGGAAGATGGACAAAGCCTCGCCCAAGATCTCATGAGCAGTGTTAAGAGAAATGTACGAGCATTCAGCTTGGAGGAGGAAATTCAATAAATAAATTATGCCAAAACATAGCTAATATGTAGTTATTTGATTCCTAAAAATTTGAGAAGTATCCGATTTAAAATGAATTTTTGGTGATCATTTTTGTGTGTCTCATTTTTTCCGAGTCCAGTCTTTATTCACAGGTTGACTTACAGGGTGTTCAATAAGTTTGAATACACTTTAAAAATGTGTTAAAAAAAATAAAAATACAATATATTCTTTTCTAAGTCAATTTTTATTATAGCAATGTTTATTGAGAACCCTTACGACCTATTAACTGGGAGCAACCCCTCTTTGTGCTGTATGACGAGTCGTGCTTCGTAAGACGAAAGTGAAAATGTTGTCCAGCCTAATTTACGAAGAGCATACAAGAGAAATGGTTTTTGTACTGATTCTAATCGTTCTTCATGTGTTTTCATCAAAAGGGACCATATGACACAGCGGCTTATTTAGGCGCCCACTTTCTGTGGTATAAATTTCAGGGTGTTTCGTGCAGTGAGTCAAAAGTTATTCCAGATGGAAGCCGAGAGGAGAGAAAAAATTCGCTCAAAAAAAAAAAATGTTCCTGCGAAGTTTAAGTTTGCTTTTATGGACAAATTTGCCAAAAAAAATGATGATTTGGTAAGGAATATGCAGCTGCGGAGCAAAGACCAAAGTGTTCGTGACGAATAAGACAATGAACTCGAAGCTGTATAAGGAAGAATGCCTCGAAAACCGCGTACTGCCTTTCATTAAAGCCCATAAAGGTCCCGTGAAGTTTTGGCCACATCTGGCGAGTTGCCACTACAGCCGGGAAGTCATGCAGTGGTACAGCGATAATAACGTAGATTTCATCGATAAAAACATAAATCCACCCAACTGCCCGCGGTTTCGGCCCATCGAGAGATTTTGGGCAATAATGAAGCGGAAGCTTAAGAAAAGTGGAAAAACGGTTCGGAATGTGACTCAGATGACCAAAATGTGGAACAAATGTGCCAAGGAAGTTGACTCCGGAGGTGTGCAGTGTTTGATGGGAGGAATAAAGAAGAAAGTGTGAATTTTCATTAGAAACGAAGAGAAATGATTTGTATTGATATTTTTTCCTTAAAGTACAGTGAGTAAAGCACCTTTTTTTTGATGTATTAAAATTATTTGCACGTCAATCCGTTACCGAGATACAGATGATTTTATTATTCCGGATTCTAAATGGACTTAGCTTTAGCATTAAATACCTTAAGATTGATTTGAAACATATCAACGTGTACACAATTGGAAGTTATGGGTTCAAGTACCAGCGCGTGCCATATTTTTTTGTCGCGAATTCTCACACGCGGCTCATCAATATGTGTCCTAATTATCACTAATTTGCTAGTTAATTTTAATTTATTAGATAATTTTGTACAGGCAATTGGCCTGTAATATACCTAGTTCGTCTAAAATTCTGTCCAGTTAGAATCCGGAATCACTTATTGTGTTGCAGCGGCACGGAAAGTGACCGCTGCAAGAATTCTTTTACAGCGGTTTGTTAACCTAAGCGCCCACATTCTGTGGTATAAATTTCACGGTGATTCGTGCAGTGAGTGCAGTGGAAAAGTTATTCCAGATGGAAGCCGAGAGGAGAGCAAAAATTCTGCACACCCACGTTGATAATCCAACGTGGTCCGCAATAAAAATCGGCAAATCAACCGTGTATGATGTGCTCAAACTTTTCAGCGAGCGAAAGAGCGTGGATCGAGTGCCTCAACAGAACGTTGAAGCAAAGTTTCGTCACCAAAACTCGAGCTCGGAAATTGTACCAGCAGGTTTTGACGAAGTACCAAGGATACCTGCTCATCGACGATGAAACCTACGTCAAAATGGATTTCGGACAGCTTCCTGGCCAAAAATTCTACATGGCGACGGCACGAGGAGATGTTTCTGCAAAGTTTCTGTTTGCTTTCATGGACAAATTTGTCAAAAAAAACTGATGATTTGGCAAGGGATATGCAGCTGTGGAGCAAAGACCAAAGTGGTCGTGACGAATAAGACGATGGACTCGAAGCTGGTCAAGGAAGAATGCCTCAAAAACCGCGTACTACCTTTCATTAAAGTCCATACAGGTCCCGTGAAGTTTTGGCCAGATTTGGCGAGTTGCCACTACAGCCGGGAAGTCATCCTGTGCACGGTGGGCAAAAACGAGCCCAAAAACGGATCTTTTATGGCCGCTAGTTTCAGTCCCTTAGGATGAGCATTTCTAGTGTAAAAAATCATGAAAAATCGATTGGAGATGGTTTCAGCCACCGCACGACACGGTAAGTTGTCCATTTTGCCCGATTCTCCCCATGATTATACCTCAAACTCATATGTCATTTAGTTTTATACATTGATGTCACCAATATAACCCTCATTTGCACTGTCCTTATGTAAAATTATCCGGAGAATCGAATGAAGATAACACTGCTTTGATTTTACCTTTGGAAGTGGTCCATTTTACCCGAATTTCCCTCATACTTGAGAAAACTTATATAACATACGGTTGGACCCATCACTATTATCCCCATTTGCACTGTACTTATGCAAAATTGTCCGCAAAATCCAATAAACAGAATACTGCTTTGGTTTGACCTTTCCATTTTACGCGAATTCCCCTCATACTTGCGAAAACTTATATAACATAGGGTTTAGAGAGTTGGACACATCACTATTATCCTCATTTGCACTGTACTCATGTGAAATTATCCGCAGAATCGAATGAAGATGATACTGCTTTGCTTTAACCTTCAAAAGTGGTTCATTTTATCCGAATTTCCCTCATACTTATATTGTCACGATCATTGTCCATTTTGTCCGATAAACGATTTAGTGTGTCTTCAATTTTAGCATTGATTGACTCGGCAATAACACTACCGGAATCACGAGGAACCTCACGCACTAAAGCTATGTCCATTTAGAATCCGGAATAATAAAATCATCTGTATCTCGGTAACGGATTGACGTACAAATAAGTTTAATACATCAAAACAAAGGTAATTCACTATACTTTAATGGAAAAAAATATCAATACAAATCATTTCTCTGCGTTTCTAATGAAAATTCACACTTTCCTCTTTATTCCTCCCATCAAATGCTGCACACCTCCGGAATCAACTTCCTTGGCACATTTGTTCCACATTTTGGTCATCTGAGTCGCGTCCCGAGTCGTTTTTTTCACTTTTCTTAAGCTTCCGCTTCATTATTGCCCAAAATCTCTCGATGGGCCGGAACTGCGGGCAGTTGGGTGGATTTATATTATTATCGATGAAATCTACGTTATTATAGCGGTACCACTGCATGACTTCCCGGCTGTAGTGGCAGCTCGCCTAATCTGGCCAAAACTTCACGGGACCTTTATGGGCTTTAATGAAAGGCAGTACGCGGTTTTTGAGGCATTCTTCCTTGTACAGCTTCGAGTCCATCGTCTCATTCGTCACGAACACCTTGGTCTTTGCTCCGCAGCTGCATATCCCTTGCCAAATCATCAGTTTTTTGGCTAATTTGTCCATAAAAGCAAACTTAAACTTCGCAGGAACACGAAACTTTGCTTCAAAAATTTGTCTAAAATTTTTCGTAAATCTACCACTTCGAGTACATTAGTAGCACACTGTTGGCAAAGTGGGAGCACATAGTTACGGAGGTTGTCTTCCCAGTCTCGTTTGGCGCCAATGCATGCAGCGTGGAAACTCCACCCACATGTACCATTGCACTTCCAAAGATGAAGAGAGCTTGATGTACGATACTCAGGTACAATCATTTTCTTGTATCATAATGGACGACGAAACATACGTACTCGAAGACTTTAAGCAGCTTCCAGGTGCTGGCTTTATATACCGCAATGCAAAGGAACTCCGTGGCCGAGCATTTCCGGACAAAGAAGGTGTCCAAATCCCCGATGAAGCATTTGATTTGGCAGGCCATATGTAGTTGTGGTCGAAAATCTAAAAGTTTCGTCTCTATCGGCACTATCAATAAGGATGTGTACGAGAAAGAATGTCTGCAAAAGCAGTTGCTACCGTTTATCAGAAGCCACGATTCTTCAGCTCTGTTTTGGCCTGATTTGGCCTCTTATCACTATGCGAAATCCGTCCTGGATTGGTATAAGGTACAAGAGGTCAAATACGTGCCAAAAACAGCCAATCCACCAAATTGTCCAGAACTTCTCCCAATAAAGAAGCTCTGGGCTCTAGTTAAGCGGAAACTCTTCAGAACTAAGAAAAAAGCACCGATGAGTTCATGGGCAGATGGAGAATCGTCACGGCGATCATTTCTGAGGATACCGTACGGAACCTGATGGCGGGTGTACCACAGAAAATTCGGAAATTTTATAGAAAGAATGATTAACATCTTAATCAACTGTTTCTAATGTAGATATAACTCTATTGTTGTGAAATAAACAATCAGTTTTGTTGAATTATGTGTAAATGTTTTTTGCTGCTATTATTTTGGTGTCCGAAATTTAACGCGAACAGGCTTTATTTATTCAACACTGGGACAATGGATAATGATTTAAAACTGTAGAATGTAGATTTATTTGATTTAGGAACAAAAGAGCCGAAAAATGAACTACCTGTTTCCTCGAAAGTGAGTTTGAAAGTCATAATCTTTCCTTGATTTACGATGACCATGATTAAATTCATTACTCAAAACTTTTTGAGCCCAGACTTCATCTTATCGGTACCCTAGCAGCCTTACTTCGGTAGCCACAACAATCAAAATGGAGATAATTGCAAAGATTAAAACATAATATAATAAATAATTCATTCAACCCAAATCCCTCCCACGCACCATGGATGAGAACAGAACCGGACAGAATGGACCACTATAGATGCTGTTGTTGTGTTTTATCCATGTCTAATAAATGAAAAAAAAATGAGAACCCTCTTCTGCTGCAAAAGTGATGGTAATCATCTTAGATGGCGCTCGTTAAAAACGGATTTTGGTGCTGCCCAAGCAAAGTAATCTGTGCTTAAAAGAGTAGAAAATCGTAGATAAATACCAGAAAATTATCATCAGTTTGAACTTCAGCAACTTTGTTTTACTTTGATTCCTCAGTAGTTTGGTCTTCAAAGAGTTCTTCGATGCGATGGGGACACTGCCGATGCACATCAGTGACAATGCAATGGCGACAAAAACGATGACGTAATAGCTTCCAGTCGTCGTCATCGACGACGGTCCCTTCGTTTTGTCCTCCCACGCGACACGAAATTAATCCCACCAGATTTTTTTTTATTGCATCTCCCTTTTATCTCTGAAATTCGTGGCTATGTTTCTAGGCGGAGGATAATTTCTCAGTGAACCCTTTTTTTTTGGCGGATGAGAGCTTAAGATTGTTAAAAATAATCTTCAGGATCCAAAGAAATCCCTCGCTTTCGAGAGGCAATTGTTTCAAAATTGTATTAATGGTAGGAAAAATTAAAAAAAAAAGGTAAAAGAGTTTTGACATTACTTTTCGGTCTAGACGTACTGTTGCGCTCCTTTGAAATTCAGTTGTGTGGATGTGTGTATCCTTCTTCCAGCGTGTTGTAGGAAGGGCGGCGTTGGGTTCTGAGTGCTCTCACCAAGCACGTAGTTCTCACACCTCACTGGAGCAGAATCACCCAATATGCATAGAAAAGTATTCTGGAGTTTGCTCTTTTTCTTCTTCCGTCTTGTCTCACTCTGCACTGGATGAAAGTCTTTTTGGAATTCACTTGAAAATTTCACCTTTTCATCACCCCGTCACGGCGTTGTCGCTATGGACGTTGATTAATTCGAACACTCAATACGAGTACACTTTCACTTCACCACTTGTCAGAAGAAATCATTCATCAATAAGATCATGACAGTTTACATTCTAACTCTCGCCCATTGCAGCAACCAATCAACAAATTTCCCTAAACTATCCGCTCGATCTTAACTGCACACCGAAAGCACCGATTTCACTTTGATCACCGCCCAGAAAACTCCATTCGCCTCTAAATCTATGCACTTTTCGCACCAACGTTTCCTATCAAACAACTTCACACGGAACAATCAACAATTTTCCATTAGACTATCCCAAATTCTCATCAACAGGCTAGTGATATTTTCCTATTTCAAACTCCTTGGCAGCAGCACTACATCAGAACACTATGAACGGCGCCATTTTCCTCACTGAACTGACCTGAAGAAGGAAAATTTTGTGAATGGTATGGTTCTTAGAACCGCCACCACCAACACCACCTCCTAAAAACACCCCCACGAGCCACCGAAAGCAGAAAAACACTCCAAAAGGCGCAAGGATTCTCTCCGCGCTCAGTGACTTCCAACAGTAGGATCGTACTCTCTTTCGCTACACGCCACCGCACAGGTTGACCGTGGTGACAATAATCGAACAGGTTCAGAACAAGAACGCGACGGCGACAGACAATAACTCCGGCTACGGTGCGACCATCCGCAGACGATTCCTCCGAACGAATGATTCGCCGTTCTGCAACGGGATGGAAAATTGGACATAGATCCTTGTGCCCACCCACTACTGCTTTTGGAGAAGGATACGCTCACTCTCAGAGCTTTGTCCAACCTTCTCAGACTCAATTCAGAGGTCACACGAGAAAGCCAAATGCCAGACTCCTCTTCATGCCGTCATCGTCGTGCCTTTCTATGCCTAGCAACATCGGCAGCAGCAGGCTCACCGTCTATGCTCATTCGCTCTGTGCAAGGACGAGAATGTGGGTGATTTGTTTGTGTAGGAGAGAACGCGTCCGCATGGTTGTTTATTGAACGGTCGAACGCATACCAATGAAGACATCGAAAGTTGAGCTTAGTGAAGCTTTTTGAAAAAAATGGGGTGGTACTTCTTCTAGATACATAGTGTTTTGAACAGGGAGGGAACGCACGGTGTTTTGAGAGCCTTCCAATAGTTAGTCATTTAATATGTATGTTTCCGAGATTTGAACATGTTGTTGTTTTTTCTATCGCTCATATTTATCCGGTTTTAGCTTATATATAACGGACTTTTAATCGTCAATATTGTCCCTACGTGTAATCCTTATTACGTTCCGTCGAACGGCGTAAAGTGTGTGTTTATTGATAATTGCAATCGTTGTATATTTGTGAAAACAGTTCAACCATCTAGCGATAAGTGTTGCTCATTATAAGTATTGTCTGTTTTCTCCCTACGAAGCTGCTTCACGGCTGAGGGAAGAGGGAAAAGTGTCCAACAATGACAACTGTGATCTGTAGTGTGTGCTCGCAATGTATCGCCTCTGAACATGACCGAGTATACTGCTTTGGTGGATGTGAGCAAATTTTGCACACTAAGTGCTCTGACCTGAGTTGCACTGGTCCCAGTGCTTTGAGGGAAAACAATGCGCTCAAGTATATGTGCTTTGGCTGTGTGAACCTCTAGAAGCGACAGCCATTCTATTGATGTTTGTTTTTACTGTCAGCTAATAGGCTGTCAGTTACTTTATCATTGTTATTAGGCTGTCTCTTTGGATAAGTTTTCCCGAGACAACAACCGACTATATGCGCCACCTAGTTGTTGAGAATGCTGATACGAATTTAAATTTATTGCGCATTACATTTAGAAATTGCGTCGTAGAGAACCAACCAGATTTATACTATAGAAATAATCGATAGGCATTGTGATTTGTACCTACTCTCTTTAATCGACCAATCAGTGGAAATTGCGTCGCATAAATTAGGTTGAAACCCATCTCATGCGCGTCGGTTATCTCATCATTGTGGAGTGCTTTGATTCGAGTAGTCGAAAATTGTCGGAGTCAAAAATTGAACTATTTCTGAACTGTGAAATTTAAATATATTAAATTTGAAGTGAGTTTTCGGTCGTTTATATGGTTTTAAGTTTTTAAATGTATAATTGATTTTCTAGCTGTTGAATTTTTCGAGTGTGAATAGCTTCCAGTTAGAGAAGGCTAACTTTTGGACTAAATCACCTTTAATTGTGAATTCAGGTAAGCCTAACTATTAACCGACTAAGAGCGAAATGTAGTTAAATCATCCGCGTTGTGTAGGACAGTGAAGCCCAAACAACGTGGGCGGTTAGTCTGGTGCCAATCCAGAAAACATTCGGAGACCGGGAACCTGGTCGTAGCTCGATCTGGGGAGTTCCCACTACGCATCAAGGACACCAACCAATTTTTTCTAACGTCACCGACGTAGTCCTGAGATCGTGGTCGCACCTTGTGAACGTGGAATCGCCAGTCAATAAGTCGCGTGGCGTAGCCGAGACACAACGAACGGCGTCACTCCACATTTCCAGGGGACGTCTATACCCCGAAATAAACGCCAGCGCGCGAGTTACGAGTGTCGTTCCGATACGATCATTAATAGTAGTCGACTAGTGGTGAGTCAAAGTCTCTTGGTGAACTTTTTCTTCGGCTTCGGTGGACATCCGACGCGGGATTGCTACGGCGAAAAAACCCCTCAATAAGGTTAGATCTGTCCGTTTATGCTCTCAAGCGCTACAATTAGAACCTAGGATTATGATAAGTGAATACGTGACGTCACCAGTTAGCGAATAGCAGGTTTTCCTGAATTTAATAAATCTTTTTCATTTGAGGAGTTTAGCGTTACCTCGATAAATTCGATCGTTTCTTTTTCTCGCGATCGTTCAATGACTGTTACAAATAAATGCCTTCAAATTTAGTAACAAGCCTTCACAATTTACGTCACGCAATAAAGTTTGTTTGAATTTTAGATTGGTTTATACTTATTTCGAGCGGGACATTTCCCGATAATGGTTGATTACTTAGGGCTATTAAAGAAATTAAGTTTGAAATTCGGTTTGACGTTGTTAAGTACATAAACTGGTTGGTTGCCTATAATCGCTTGTGTGTGTTAGAGTGGGACTTCGGTTCTGATTAATATTGACCTGCTCTGATTTAGGTAGTCTCTTCCGGGTAATATTTAGCAGAGCTAACGGTCCTCCTTTATCGGAGGTGGCGCTTAAGCCGTCAGCTTAAGGTTGCAGGACAGAACGTTACAGATGGAACAAACCGTTCTGTTTAAACCGAAACAAGTACCATATGCTCAAACGACTAAACATGATATATGTGAAAAATTTGATCCGATTGAGTTCGCTGTAAAAGAATTGCATCTCAGAGAGTCTGGCGAAGTTGCTGTTAGATGTGAAAATAAGGATCAAGCACTGAAGCTCGTCAAGGCTGATATGTTATCAGTGAAGTATACCATCGACATCCAAAAACCTCTGAAGCCAAGAATTAAAATCATCGGTTTTTCAAAGGTGATGAGTGAAGAAAAATTGGTTTCCAATCTGAAACAACAAAATCCGGGTGCAAACTTATCGGATGTGAAAGTCATTCTTATAACTCGCAATGAAAAGCGCACATCAAACCAGATGTCGGTCATACTAGAAACCAATGCGTGTGGATTCGACACTCTGATGAAGTTAAAGCAAGTCAACCTGGGATGGGAGCGATACAGAGTTTTAGAGGCAACTGATGTCATGCGCTGCTTCAATTGTTCGGAATATGGACATAAGGCTGCATCGTGTGTTAAAACTGCATGCTGCCCGAAGTGTGCAGGAGATCACAAGATCAACGAGTGTCTGGCTGAGTTCGAGAAGTGCATTAACTGTCATCGTGTGAATATGAAACGCCAATCGTCGGACGATGAGCTGCTTGATGTTACTCATTCATCGTGGAGCAGTGACTGCCCTTTTTTCGTGAAACAACTTAAAAAAGCGAGACAGAGAATTGATTTCTCGATCTAGTAACAAACCCTTAACTACTCCGGTAGTATCTGCACACTTAATAGCTCTCACCAGCTAAACTCATTGGCTAGTCCAGGTAATACTTTTTTGGATATATGTCCTTCCGAAGCGACTATGGATACCGCACCCTCCCCCAATCGAATTCCACCATTTCAGACAAAGTTGGAATCTGATTCCAGCGATAACTCTTCTGAGGCTACCTCCTTTGATCTGTCGTCGATGAACTCTGTCAACACTCACCAGCTCAGCGAACTGGCTGGTCCAGGTAATACTTCATTAAGTATATGTCCTCCCGAAGCATCTGCGGATACCGCACCCACGCTCAATCGAAGTCAACCATTTCAGGGAAGGTTGAAGTCTGATCCCAGCGATAACTCGTCTGAGGTTAATTCGTACGATCTGTCGTCTATCAATTCGGTCAACACTCACCAGTTCAGCGAACTGGCTGGTCCAGGTAAAACTTTTTTGAATATATGTCCGTCCGAAGCGACGACCTCGACCTTTTCAGATAAGCTAGGAGTCTGATCCCAACGATAACTCTTCTGAAGCTACTTCGTACGATCTGTCGTCGATGGATTCTGTCAACACTCACCAGCTCAGCGAACTGGCTGGTCCAGGTAATGCTTTTTTGAGTATATGTCCTTCCGAAGCATCCGCGGATACCGCACCTTCTCTCAATTGTATTCAACCGTTCCAGACAATGTCAATGCCGGATTCTACTGATAGTTCTGCTGAGGCAACCCCGAACACAATACTCTCGGTAGATTTTGGTATCACGGATCAGGTAAGCGAACTGGCTGGTACAAATGGAATCACACTACAATATAGTAGTCTTCACTGAGACTTGGCTCGACGACAAAATTTATTCAGCGCAGCTTTTTGGAAGCTCTTATAATGTATTTAGAAATGATCGAAATCGTCTTAATAGCACAAAAATACGCGGTGGTGGTGTGCTTATTGCCGTTTAAACTCGGCTAAGCTGCTGCATTGACCGCACTCCAGTTGACAATTCACTAGAACTACTTTGGGTGACTTTGAAATTGTTTGATTCGCAAATTAGCATTGGTGTATTTTATTTACCACCTGATCGTAAAACTGACATGACCAGTATTAACAAACACATTGAATCTATCAGTGCTATTTTCTCTAACCTCGGAACATTAGATCACGCACTTTTATTAGGAGACTATAACCAATCTGGATTAGTATGGAAATCCACCACTTCCGACTACGTTACCGTGGATGTTATGGAATCACATCTTTCTACTACATGTGCTGCACCGCTTGACGAATTTAATCTGAATGGACTGAAGCAAATGAACGGATTGTTGAATAGAAATAGTCGAATTCATGACCTAGCGCTCGTCACGGATTCATTAATAGGGCAATGCAAGTTACATGAGGCTATTGAACCACTGACTCCAATAGACACTGATCATCCTGCCTTTCTTCTGGAACCTGAAATGCCAACTCTACCTATTTTTGAACAGTTTTCAAACGAATCAGAGCTAGACTACAATAAAGCTGATTATGAGACGCTGACTGAAGTATTGTATCAACTGGTTAACCCTGGAATTATCAGCGAACATTGACGAAGTCGTGGATCATTTTTCCCGTATTATTAACGATTCGTTAGCGCATCATGTCCCAACACGCAGTCCTGTTTCAAAACCACCTTGGGGGAATGCTCGTTTGCGGCAACTCAAACGGATTAGATCGAGAACCCTTCGCAATTATCTCAGAATACGTTGCCCATTCTCCAAGCAACAATCCACACGTGCCAGCAATACCTATCGCCTCTGCAACCGGTTTCTTTACAAACGTTACTGTTTACGTACACAAAACAATCTCCGGAGAAATTCCAAACAGTTTTGGACTTTTGTAAGATCTAAACGGAAAGAAAACGGTCTGCCCGTAGAAATGTTCCTGAGAAATGATGTTGCTCGATCATCTTCAGACAAATGTGAACTTTTCGCTACTCATTTCAAAAGTGCATTCAACACTGCCACCTCATCCTCTGAACAAGCAGCAAATGCGTGCAGGGATACACCAAGGAATGTGTGTGAGTTAAGAAACATTGTTGTCAACCATCAACAGGTAGAATCTGCTATCTCGAAAATGAAGTACTCTACATCAGCTAGTTCAGATGGAATTCCATCCTGTGTTCTGAAACGATGTTCAAACGTATTGGTCCATCCGTTGGCAATACTATTCAACATTTCTTTGCGAGAAGGCAGATTCCCAACGAATTGGAAACTATCCGTTATGTTCCCTGTTCACAAAAAAAGGAGATGAACAGAATGTGGAAAACTATCGAGGCATTACCTCATTGTGTGCTTTTTCCAAGGTTTTTGAGATTGTCATCAATGATGTGCTGTTTTCCAGCTGCTGAAATTATATATCAGCTGACCAACACGGATTTTACCCCAAGCGATCAGTTTCTACAAACCTTGTGCAGTTCTCCTCATTTTGCTTGCGTAACATAGATGCCGGTTCACAAGTTGACGTTATATATACTGACCTGAAAGCTGCTTTTGACCGAGTTGATCATAGGATACTTCTTCTAAGGCTTGACAAATTGGGAATCTCTGGAGATCTTATAACATGGTTTGAATCATACCTTACGAATCATCGGCTTTGCGTAAAAATAGGATCTGTAACATCGGAGTGTTTTTCCAGCGTTTCGGGCGTTCCACAAGGGAGCAACTTGGGCCCACTTCTCTTTTCTATTTTTATCAACGAACTATCAGAAATACTGCCACAGGGATGCCGTCTCTTCTACGCGGATGATGTAAAGATATACTTTATCGTGAAGTGCATCCAGGACTGCCATACATTACAGAAACTGATTGACCGATTCGAAGAGTGGTGCACTGGAAACATGTTAACGATTAGTATTCCTAAGTGCAATGTAATAACATTTCATCGGAAAATTAACCCAATCAGTCATAACTACAGCATTCGCAGCTAACCTCTGGTTCGTGTCGATTACATACGTGACTTAGGTGTTATCCTTGATACTGAACTCACATTTCGGCTCCATTACGATGGCATCATCGCAAAAGCCAATAGACCACTTGGATTCATATTTAAAGTGACTAATGAATTCCGAGACCCTCATTGCCTTCGGTCTCTCTATTGCGCCCTAGTTCGCTCAATTTTAGAGTCAAGTGCAGTCGTATGGTGTCCATATCAGGCCATCTGGATAAACAGAATTGAAGCAGTACAAAAGAGATTCGTGAGACATGCCCTCCGCAACCTTCCATGGCGAGATCCCACGAATTTACCACCACACTGAAAATAAAATTTAGTTAATGCTACGAAACCGGTTGTACGTTGTACTAATTTGTTCGTTGTTTTCAGCAACGAATCTCATTTGTAAATTATATTAAGCTTCTTTCGTCATATTTGTCAGATGTTTTACTAATTTCATTTCGTATGATAAACGAAAACATTTAAAACAAACAAACATGATTTGTTTGGAACATGTATGTACATTGTAAATAATACGAGACATTGGTATGCTTACGAAATGATATGCATACAATGCACGAGAAACACGATGATGGAACACGAATCTTTCGTTACAAGATTAAGTCCTGCTACAGAAAATTGTTCCATGTACGAATGCATCACACGATTTAATCAAACTTTCGTTCAAAATACTAATTTAATACGTACTTCTTGAATATAAAATCGTAAACATTACAAAACAGGGCTAGCAAAATGGAAACTGACACGAATGTTTTGAAAGGAATTCAGTAAACCGTCAAAAAATCACATACGATACAACAACATTTCATACTAGCCTACTCTATGGTAATTATTGACACTTGACGTCTCTCAACAAAATTCAGATATTAGTTTGAGTCGTTTCCAAAATCCAGAAATCTATTTATTTTTTAAGGTTTCGTATTATATCGCGGTATGCATAAACTGCCATAAACGGCTTCTGCACGTCCCTTCATGTTTGAGAATCTCAGAAAGAGAGTTTAAATATTTGGATTGAATATATGTAGGAGCCAACCGACGTCAAAATATATGGAGCTTGGTTTATTCAATTAGAAAGAAACATTGAAACATGTAAATAGTTTTTGCCCATGTTCTGAAGATCTGATGAGCTTCACGCAGATCAACGTTAATCACTGGAACGGTCTCGTCCACTATCAGCCGGGCTTATATCATTAAAATTGAACTCGGTAAATTTATTCTGGGTTCCGGGACACTGTGGCATTGAAGGCAATGAAAGGGCAGACGAGCTTGCTAAACAAGGTTCAAATGCACAGTTTATTGGCCCAGAACCATTCTGCGGTATATCATACTGTGCCATAAAAATGGAATTAAAATCTTGGGAAGTGCAAAGGGTGATGACCAATTGGTTGGTCACCACAAAGTGTGTTCAAGCGAAAAGGTTTATAATTCCAAATGTTACAATCAGTAAAAAGCTTCTGGAGCTCAATAAGAGAGTTCTTTGTACCTATACTGGCCTAATAACCGGACATTGCCCGAGTAGATATCATTTGAAAAACATTGGCCAGGTTCAGAATGATATCTGTCGTTTCTGTAACATGGAACGTGAAACCTCGGAACATCTGCTTTGCAGTTGTGATGCTTTGTACAAGAGCAGACTTAAATTTCTGTACAGTGGCTATATGCTACCTAAAGAAATTTGGACTGCAAATCCTGGAAAGGTGGTGGGTTTTATAAACTCAATTTTGCCTGCTGGGAGACGCGTCTTGGGCTGGTCACTTGACAAATGGTGATCTAGCTTTAAGATGCGAATTAGAATAGTAAACAGGGGTATACCACAAA
Organism: Aedes koreicus; assembly: GCA_024533555.2. Taxonomy (NCBI): domain Eukaryota; kingdom Metazoa; phylum Arthropoda; class Insecta; order Diptera; family Culicidae; genus Aedes; species Aedes koreicus. Next base: position 81,593 of record JAHHFK020003021.1, read on the forward strand.
AGTTCAACTCAGTGGACGCAGTGGTTCTACGCCCCAACAAAAAAAAAAAAAAAAAAAAAAAAATCATTAAAATTGGAATCCGACATTTCTGAAGAGTGCAGCTTTGCACTGGCAAGGAACGTGGTGAAAAAGTGTAACGAATTACAAATCGCTCCTCCGGTGGAATATCCTTTGCAATGAGACTGATTCTACTGCTTATGTTAGTACTTCTGTTGGAAGATCGACACTCTTCTAGCTTAAAGTAGCTGAATGCGGACAATACGCTTCTATATTGCTGCAATATAAAATCAATTACGTTAAAAATTTACATGAAAAATCCACCGATTTCCACTTTACCTTGTACCTTTAAGTTGAAACCGCTTTTAAACTTGTATACGTATAATGTTTAATCAATTTATGCGTGCTTACCAGTAAAAAATAAACAAAAAATATTTTCTCAATTAGCATAGAATCAAAATTCATGGAAGAAGTAATAATTTATTGACTTACTTTGCGATCAGTTGGCTCGCTAACTTCGCCGCTGCAGTATATGCACTTTATAATAAAAACACTTTACAATGAACACAAAATAATAAAACTATTTATTATATAAAACACGAACGCGGCTCGACACGTACTGGCAAACATTGAATGACAAAGCTTCTGAAAAAACTATGCGCATGAAAAAAAATGCTTGATAATCTCTTGCTAGCATGTAAAAATCCTTCCGTAAAATTCACACATGGTTCTAAATTAATACGAAACACAATTCATAAACTGTACGCATTATTCGTAATGCTATAATTTATCTTAGAAACATGCAATACGAATGTTTAATACAAAAAACGGTAAATTTGTCCTATTTACAAATATCATTTTTACGAACTGAACAAGACAGAATTAACGAAAAAATATTTTCAGTGCATTAAAAATATCGTACAAGCTGGATTTACGAGCACAAGTCGCCAACTTTTTTGGACGGCTTAGTACAAGTGAAATTTTGAGCGTGTTCCAAACGAGCCAATGTCAAAATCAACAATATACTGTGTTTTGAAAGATTGTCGTGATGGTAAAGAACCGAAAAATAAAAAGAAAAGTGGTCGCCCAACAAAATTGAGTGCCAGAACAACGAAAAAACTGCTGTCAAGCGCTGAAAACAAGGTTGGCCAATCAACACGCAGATTAGCACGAAAATTTCAGGTTTCAAACATGACAGTCCATCGGATTTTGAGAAAACATAACGTAATCTATCGGAAACGTCAGCGTGCACCAAAATATACACAGCAACAACTCGAAAAAATACCAAAATGCTGCCGTGCAGTTCGTCGCGAGCATTTTGCAAATGGAAAGTGCATAATTTTGGATGATGAATCTTACTTCACGTTTTAGCACCATGAATTAAGTGGCAACGATGGTTTCTATACTGCTAACATTAAAACAACACCAGACGATGTTAAATATGCCAGGAAATCGAAATATGAGCCAAAGGTGTTAGTGTGGGCAGCCATGTCATCGAAGGGTATTTCGGCGCCTTTGATACGCCCAAACAAGGCCAAAGCTGTCAATTCTGACGTGTATATCAGCCAATGCTTGCCGTAATTGAAGCAATTCATCAACAAATATCACGCTGACGACGAAATCATGTTTTGGCCGGATCTTGCAAGCTGTCATTACGCGAAAAAAACATTAGATTGACTAACTGAGCAAAACATACCATTTGTACCGAAAAAGGACAATCCACCTAACGTGTCTCAGGCTCGTCCAATTGAAAATTTTTGGAGTGTTCTTAAACGTATGGTGTACGACAATGGCTGGGAAGCTAACAATGAGCAACAATTGGTTAATCGAATCAAGCGGAAGATGAAAGAAATAGACATAGACACCGTCCAGAACCTGATTCAACATCTTCGCCGTACACTGCGTACAATCGAAGATAATGGTCCATTGAGCGTACTGTAAATATATTTATCAACAATTTATTAATAGAATAAAATACCCCGAAGAGCATTTTAAAATCCGATTGTTTGATTTCAAGTACCATGCTTTTGAATTTTTCCCAGGACTTATGTTACATATGTTAAAAAAAATCCGTGCCCAGATCCGTGAACTGCAGTCATGAATTCGAGAACAAGCTAAAATACACCGAGAACTGAATCACATAATCATGAACTAAATAACGATTAGAGGTAAAAATCCTGAAAACGTGAAGTAGTTCACGGTCCGTTTTTATTTTCGGGAACGCTTTTTTTCTCGGCCGACACAAAGCACTCTGGTGTTTCTTCGGCTTTCAGATTTTGGTTGGTGTGACGAAAAAAACAAATGCAGGTCGCGAGCTATCTCCCGCTGCGACCGTACTTTCCACCGAAGGGTTTCCGGCGAGTGATGCTGTTGTAATTTTCTTCTCCACCCAAATGAATTCCGGAGCTGACTCACCATCGCTTTCATTTCCTTACTTTGAAAATTTTGAGAAAAACTACTGAAAAAGAATGACAGCTACAAAAACACGC
>JAHHFK020003022.1:0-48079 GCA_024533555.2 Aedes koreicus
TCCTAGGCGATTACAACTTGAGCACAGTACCTTGACAGCGTAGTTCTCATGGTCATCTCTTCCCGATTACCTCTCGATCTTCAGTCAACCCGGCATCAAATAAATTACTGGACGCGTACAGCACTGCAAGACTCCAACAAATGAATGGCATCGAAAACGAAAACAACCGCATTCTAGATCTGTGCTTCTTTAGCGAGAAAATCCTCCTGTGAAAATGCAAATCGAAATAAGCCTACAACGACGCTTTCGTCTGAAAGCGTTTCTTACGATTTCAGTAAGGCTGATTTCGATGGAATGAACAATTTCTTCACACATGTCGATTGGGACGAAGTTCTTTGAGACTTTGACACTAACCTCGCTGCAACAACGATATCATGCAACCTATCATACGCTATCTACCAGTTCATTCCCGTCAAGTTCAGCCGTGACCTACCTAAGTCAGCCTGGTTTAATGTTGATCTAAAACATTATAAGAAGAAAGAAGGCGCTGTCCGGCGACGCGGGGTATCGTACGGACTGTACGGAGCGATATACCTTGTGATCAAAAAGTTCCGGTAATTTGAAAAAAAACGCATTTATTTCAATTTTTAATTGATATCTTTATTATCGCCTTCAAAGTACTCGCCATTAGAGGCAACACACATATGCCAGCGCTTTATCCAATCATCCATACATTTTTTATAGGCCGATGAATGTATGGCTTTCAGTTCTTCCAGCGAATTCTTTTTTATCGCATCAATCGATTCAAAACGCCTACCTCTGAGCGGGAATTTTCAGTTTTGGGAAGAGAAAGAAGTCGCACGGGGCAAGGTCTGGTGAATATGGTGCTTGTTTGATGGTATTGGTGGAGTTCTTGGCCAGAAATTCACAAATAGTGAGCGCGGTGTGTGATGGAGCGTTATCGTGGTGTAAAATCCACGAATTATTGCGCCACAATTCTGGCCTCTTCTTTCGAATTGCCTCACGCAAACGTCTCATAACTTGTAAATAATACTCTTTGTTAACCGTTCGACCTTCTGGAAGGAATTCAGAATGGACGACACCGCGAAAATCAAAGAAAACGGTCAGTAAAACTTTAATTTTGGAGCGACTTTGTCGTGATTTTTTGGTTTCGGCTCATCTTCGGCGCGCCATTCGGACGATTGTTGACTTGTGAGCATATCAAATTCATATACCCACGTTTCATCACCAGTTATGATGCGTTCCATGAATGTGGGATCGCTATCTGCGTTCGCAATCATCTGTTTAGCGACCTCAACTCGATGCTGTTTTTGCAAAAAATTCAGCTCTTTTGGAACAAGTCGTGCTTCAATGCGTTTCATGCCCAGAATTTCCGTCAAAATGTGTTCGGTCGATCCAAATGAGATATCAAGGAGTGCAGCTATCTCCCGAATGCTAATTGAGCGGTTTTCCATAACTAAATTCTTCATGGAAGCGATGTTTTCATCGGTAGTTGAGGTCGATGGTCGTCCAGAACGCGGCATGTCACTCACGCTTTCACGGCCTTCTTTAAAGTCTTTGTGCCAAACAAATGTACGATTTTGTGACATAGAGTCCTCACCAAAGGCTTTTTGCAACATTCTGAGCGTTTCCGCTGCAGAAAATCCGTTTGCAACACAAAATTTCACACAAACGCGTTGTTCCAATTTTTTATCCATGGTAAAAATCGCCGAGCGTCTATTTTTCGACTAACAAAAGCAGTTGTCAAAACAAAACTAATGGATAATTTGCTCTCACACTTTGACAGAATATCAGAACTAGTGTTGCCATCTTACACTAAAAAGATTTTACCGAAAAAATAAAGGCGGCCTTTTTAAATTGAAAATTACCGGAACTTTTTGATCACAAGGTATATATATAAAGTTGAACACCAAGTACAAGCAACTCAACAATAATTTGTTCGACGCCTTTCAAGATCGTCTACAAAGCCGCCTAAAAACAAAACCAAAAAATTTTTTGGCGCTACGTGAATGACCAACAAATGGAACCCGACCACCCTCCAAGGTGACCAACGGTCTGATTGAAGCCGACTCCTTACCGGATACCGCAAATATGTTTCGCTCTCGATTCAGCAACGTTTTCACCAGTGAACATCTCAATCTCCAGGATGTAGACGCAGCCACCTCAAATGTTCCTCGGCTTACCGGCTCTTTGTCTCAGTTCGTTGTCACCGATGACATGGTCATTTCCGCTGGTAAGGAACTGATATCCTCCACTGGATATGGTGCAGACGGCATACCATCTCTATGTTTTTCCAGTGTTTAAGAAGGGCTGCAAGAGAAATGTTGCGAATCACCGAGGAATAGCTGCGCTGAGCTCTACTTCCAAGCTGTTTGAGCTGATAGTTCTTCGTAACATGTTTCTCCACTGCGACCATTATATTTCCCCAGACCAGCACGGTTTTATGTCTAAACGCTCGACGACTACGACCTGCTTTACTTCGTACGTGATTCGCCAAATCGAAACCGGTCAACAAGTAGATGCTATTTACACTGACTTATCTGTAGCGTTTAATAAAATGAATCATCAAATAGCGGTTGCTAAATTTGACAAACTAGGCATGAATGACAGTCTGCTTCTCTGGATCCGATCTTTTCTGACCGGACGCAAAATGTCCGTCAGAATAGGAGACCACGTGTCATCTCCTTTCGTGGTCCGGTCTGGCGTTCCCAAGGCAGCCATCTCGGGCCATTTCTATTTCTGCTGTACTTGAATGATGTTAATTTCATCCTGGATTGCCTGAAACTCTCGTATGCGGACGATTTGAAGCTTTTTTACACGATCAAGAATCCGGAGGACGCATGATTTTTGCAACAACAGTTGGAAACCTTTGCTAAATGGTGTCGTATCAACCGAATGTCACTGAATGTGTCCAAATGTTCGGTAATTTCCTTTGGCCGCAAACGCTTCCTCTTCCAATTTGACCAATTTGGCTTGGTAGGTGAACAATTGCGACGAGATACTACGATAGAGGTATTGGGGATCCTAATCGACTCTAAATTGACCTTCAAGGATCACGTTGGGTACGTTGTGTCAAAAGCTTCGTCGCAGCTGGGCTTCTTGTTCCGCTTTGGCAAAAGTTCAAGGATGTTTTTATTGCCTGAAGGCTATAAACAGCGCAATTGTTCGCCCTATCCTTGAATACTCGTCCGTCGTATGGTCTCCATATTATCAGAACGAAACTCAACGCTTAGAAGCCATTCAACGTAAATTCATTCGATTTGCCCTTCGTCAGCTCAGATGGAGGGATCCAATCAATTTGCCAAGTTATACAAGCCGCTGCAAGCTCATTCACCTGGAACCACTCGAGTCGAGACGCAACATGGCAAAGGCATGCTTCATCGGGGATATTCTTCAAGGCAACATTGATTGTGCATCGCTGCTCAGCCTGCTGGATATTAACATTCGTCGCCGAAACCTCCGAACACATCCGTTTCTTAGCCGTCCTCCTACACGGTGTTCAATAAGTTCGAATACAAGTTTTCATCATTGCGTAGGTATGCGCCATGTACATATTCTGCATTGGTATTGGTGTCAGCTTTAGCTTCATTCATACGCTACCGAATGTGCGCGGTGTTGACATTCTGTTAGTTGTTGTTTGTTTGTTACGCGCGATGAAAGAGTATCGGGACTTCGTAATTAAGCGTTTTTTGAACGGTGAGCGACCCGGCGATATATTCCGGCTGCTGAAATCGCATGGGGTCAAGCGGAACTTTGTCTCACGACCATCAGGCGATACCGGGAGACGTCCTCGACCAATGACCGTGCGAGATCCGGTCGGCCGCGTTCAGCGAGGACGCCACGGGTCATCAAGATCGTGAGGGAGCGAATTCGGCGCAAAAAGAACCGCTCAATCCGGAAAACGGCTGCAGATCTCAACGTTTCCATTGGAACCGCTCACACCATACTCACCAAGGACCTTGGTTTCAGGCCTTACAAAAAACGTAAGGTCCATGGCGTTTCGGAGGCTACCAGCAAAAAGCGGTTGGATCGAGCTAAGAGGATCCTCTCTCGGCACGCTGGTCAGGAGTTTGTTTTTTCGGACGAGAAACTGTTCGTGCTGCAGCAGCCGCACAATGTGCAAAATGACCGGGTGTGGGCGCCATCGAGGGACAGTATTCCTGAATCCATATAAACATCCCTCGGTTCCAAAGTGCCGCGTCGGTGATGGTTTGGGGGGGCGGTATGCAAACGTGGTAAGCTACCCTTGGTGTTTATTGAAAAAAACGTCAAAATCAACGCGGCGTACTACAAAACTGAGGTTTTGGAAAAGGTTGTTGCCCCCAGTCTCCGAAGCCTCTACGGCGATGAGCACTACGTGTTCCAGCAGGCACGGTGCACAGCCCATACGGCAAATGTGGTTCAAGCCTGGTGTCGGGACAATTTTAACCGACTTTCTGGACAAAACTTTGTGGCCTCCCAGCTCCCCGGACTTGAATCCTCTCGACTTTTTGTTTGGTCCTGATATGATGGCGAAGCTGAACGAATACAAGGTCAGCACTTTGGATCGTTTAGGGGGACTAAAGGGAGGCCGGGGGGGCCGCGCGGGGGGGTGGCGGGGGAGGGGGTTCGAGGAGGTGTAGGTGTAGTGTTAAAAATAAAAAAAAAAACGGTTTTTTTAATGCGATTTGAAGGAGAATGGGGCTGACGGCCGTTTTTAACAGGTGCTTGCGTTTGATTTTAATGTGTCACAAGAAACGAACAAATGTGCTTTTAGATGTTTTTTATGTTAGTCAATGTTAGCTAGGGCTTAGAATATTATTTTTGTATATTAGTTTTAAGTCAAACACGATTGTCATTGGGGTGGGTATTTCACCTGTTGACGAAAAAACAAATAATAACAATAAATTATACCTACAGGGTTGGCCAAAAAAACTGAAGCAGTTTTTTATTTCAGCCTAGAAGTCTCTGTATACATAAATGCCATCTGGTGCCTGGTTTCTGAAACATGTAAACAGCAGTTCCATAAGAAAAAGATAAACAATCTCTCAGATTTTCATAGTAATTGGTAGTTTCGTAGTTTATCAAAAAATATTAGATCAATTATTTGAAGGTCTCAATAAGGGTTGCCTTGTCATTGTTATAGGGCGTCGAATATTCAAAAGTTTTATGAATTTTTTGAAAATGACCTATTTTTTTATAATATTTCTTAAACCACTTGACCAATTTCTTAGTGCACTAATAAACAGATTAAATGTACACAGAAAAAAATCTTGAAGTAAAAACTACCATTTTACCCGACTATGCCTATCTTTAAAACTACCATGAAATTTCAGTCAAATTTACTACGTTTGCGTTAAAATCTTCAACATTTGTGTTATGTTTGACAGACCTCATATTGATATCAACCGCACCATGGTCGATCTAATCGCAGGCATGGTAAAATCAAACGCATTTATAGTCAGCTGAAAATTGTTGGTTTTTGCGCTTAATTTAACCCTCGAAATGGTAGTTTTTACAGCGTTTTTTTTGTTTGCGTGTAGTTTATGAAAAAACATCAAACTGGTACAAACAAATCAGTCACAATTTGAAAATTATGTTTGTTCCAAGATCCTCTTCACATAACGTATCCAAAAATCAGCGGTGATGACCGAGCAGTTTCTGCGTTTTGATTTTTAAATTCACCAAGCCCTATATTTTCCTTCAAGGCTTTCATGCGTTTTCAAGCAACTAGGTCACCATGCGTCTCCATGAGTATAAGGAAACATTAATTAATTAAATTTGGTGGTTAATTAAATTGGGCTAAGAGATAAATAGCACGTGCCTGAAGTGTGGAAAGAATCGTTGGTTGTTCCGATTCAAAAGGTTGCTGGGACGATTAAAGCCGAAGAGTTTCGGGTCAGATCAACATGTTGCACACATTAGAGAAAATTTTAGAGCTTGTTGTGAAAGGCCAGTTGTTAGAATATTTGAATAGTAATTCTTTGTTGATTTCGGAACAATCTGGCTACCGGGAAGGCCATTCTTGTGAAACCGCGTTAAATTTAGTATTAGAAAAATGGAAAGATAACTTAGAGAGTAAACAAACAATTTTTGCTGTTTTTTTGGATCTGAAACGCGCTTTTGAAACAATTTCTAGGCCCTTGTTGTTGAAAGCATTAAAGCGCTTTGGAATTTCGAGTACTGCATACAGATGGTTTGAAAGCTATTTGTCTGACAGAACTCAAAGGACTGTTTTTAATGATTCTGTTTCCAGTCCCGTGGGGAATAACCTTGGTGTGCCCCAGGGAAGTGTATTAGGGCCCCTTTTGTTTATTATGTATATTAATGACATGCGACGTGTTTTACGATTTTGTGACATTAATCTGTTTGCAGATGACACTGTGTTATTCATTGCAGCTAAAGATTTAAATGAAGCCGTTACCCATTTGAACGAAGATTTGCGTTTTCTAAGTAGATGGTTGAAATGTAAGCAATTGAAATTGAATATAAGTAAAACTAAATTTATGGTAATTTCACAGAATCGAGTAAATGAGAATGTCTCAGTTACGATTGATGGTGAGACAATTGATCGCGTTCGGGAGATTAAATATCTTGGCGTGATTATTGATGACAAGCTAAAGTTCAACGCTCACATTGACAATGTCATCAAGAAAATTGCCAAGAAGTATGGAATTCTATGCCGATTGAAAAACGATTTAACTACTTGCAGTAAAATACAGCTATACAAATCAATCATCTCCCCTCATTTAGAGTTTTGCCCTTCCATTTTATTCTTGGCCAACCAAACACAAATATTGAGGTTACAGCGTTTGCAGAATAAAATAATGCGCTTGATTTTAAGATGTAACAGATTCACTTCCTCGACTTTTATGTTAGACGCTTTACAATGGCTATCAGTGAAGCAAAGAATTGTGTATTTAACTATGGTGTTCATTTTTAAAGTAGTTAATGGTTTGCTTCCTCGATATTTGTGTGATCGAATTGAAAGAGGAAGTGATTTTCATAGATATAATACTAGAAACGCGGATGAAATAAGAACACCGAATTTCTTGACATGTGCTTCACAAAACTCATTATATTTTAAAGGAATAAATGTTTTCAATTCGATGCCAAGACACATTAAACGTGCACCAACACTTTCAGAATTTAAAAGACTATGTATTTCACACGTTAAAACTGTATTCTGAGCAGCAAGCGAAATTTTTTTTTTCAAATATTTATGAAGATTGTACCTGACGATGTTTTACTATTATAAAACGGATTATTTTGTGTGGACCATTTCTTGTACATTTATGTTGCTTTTTTTTTTGTAAAAATGAAGAATGTATCTGACGAAGTTCTTTACAAACGGATTAAAATGAGTTGGCTATTTTATTTTTTAAATTTTATTTTTTCACGTTTACAATACTACAATACTCACTATTTTGTTCGTCACAGTGATGATGATGGAAATTTGTATAATGTTGTGTTAGTTTAAAAAAAAAAAAAAAATAAAGAAAGAAGTCTACAATTGTTTGAGCCTCGCGCGCGGTATACAGATATGATGGACTTCTTTTTGAATTCGTTAAAAAAAAATTGGCCTTTGATGCTTTAGATGGTACTATGAAATAGTAGCGAGTTGTCTGGCTGAATGTCGGGGAATTCTTCGTCAATTCTTTTGTGGTTGAAAGTAAAAGTTTGACTAATGCCGGTCCAGGATTTTTTCGGTTTGGAAACATTCTTGACATCCCTGGTGAGATATTCTTGGCCAGCCCTAAACTAAGCTGGCGGCTCCATTAGTGTTGGAACTGCATTGGCTCTGTAACGGGCAGGATCGGATATTGGCTTGTCTTTTGATAATGTCCTTTTACTGGATTCTGTGATCTGAATTGCAACAGAATGTCCTGATCGCTGGGAATACTTGCGAATTTTTGTGGTTAACATCAAAGCTTTTCACGATTATGTCGCTGTGAAGCAAATGGATACTTTTGAAGAAATTTATATCTGTAGATGAAATCAGTTCGTTTTTTTTTTTTTGCATAACTGGTTTGAATTGTTACCAAATTAATTATCTTAGAGATAAAATCGTCTAGCTCAAACCTTTGTAGGGGTAAGGGCGGGACCATCATCATCATCAGTGGCTTGTGCTAACATAAGAACTTATTACACTCGAGAGACGTGACGTGAGACAGGACACAACACTTATTGTTCTTACAAAACGTAAAAAGGGGTTTAAATTTACCCCTTTTCTGTCTCAATTTCATGGGTTTCAAAAAGTTATTATTCTAGTTTGAAGATATAAAGCTACGCAGATTTAAATTTCTCATTTTTGAAAATTCTCACATGCTATTATTTTAAAATTCCTTAATACCAAAATTCACAAATGAAACTCACAATTGCTCAGATTTTAATATTGCCACATAAGCTTTCTAAAGATGCTTAACTTGAAGATGTTGATACTCTCGAATCATATAAATATTCTTTAAGTCATGGGATGGCTACTGAGCGAAGACACTTGAATTAAACAGAATTTAGGGCAGAGCATTCAGCCATCAGCCAGCCAGCAAACCAGGAACAGGCTGAAAGTCTTTCTAATAAAGAAACCTTACCATGTTAGAACAAAAAAAAAACTGATTTTTATAGGAATCCCCATACTTGAGTACGACACCTTGCATGAATTTTGTCATTCTCGGAGCAGTTTCAAAAATTTCAAGTCCGATAATGCCATAAATTTGCGAAGCTTTAACTTTTTGATGAATGTTAAACATAATTTAAGCTTATTAGAAAGATTGATATAAGAATCTTTTGAAAATAAGGATCATCCTAGGTTCCCTTGAAACCAGAAGAGTCTCACTTTTCTGAACAATTTTGAGAAGGATGAATTTGCTCTAAAATGCCAAACTTAGCATGAACATAAATCTTATCGTCTTTCATAAATGATTCATTCTCATACTCATTCATTTTCATTCTGGACTAGTGTACATTGCTACAAAATTTCATTTCAAATGCTCAGATTGAAAGATTGAAATATTCTCAGATTCTGAACTTCTCTTAATTTTCTTTCAAAGCTCCTCAAGTTATCAGATTTCTAAATTTTCAAGTTCTTGGATTTTCTTCCATTCACAGATTCTAAAATTCATTGTTTAGTTAATTTTATGTTTATTATTTTTTAATTTTTCAAATTCAAAGATAATTCAATTCTTATCATCGCCGCAACTAGGTGATGAAGTGGGGGGGGGGTCCTTACTAGAAATAAACAATTGATGGTATGAGAAGTTCGACCATTGTATTATTTTTCATCCATTCTCTGACTGGACAACAAATGAATGATTCTCCGATTCTAGGATTTGAAGATTTTCACATTCTCCGACTCTTAGAATTCGAAGTGGTCCGTTTCTCAGATTGTTGTTTTTTACTTAGATTCTCAGATGTTGGTCTTAGATTTCCAAGGTTTCAAATTTTGAAAGCTCAGAATCTCATATGTTTCACCCACTTTCAGAGTTCTAGATTCCAGGATTTTTTGAATAACTTTCAAATGTTTTTAGATTTTGAAGTTCTCAGAATTGTAATTTTCTAATTCCTAGAATATTAAGATTCTCGTCTGTTCAAAAACAACTAGATTGGTTACACCGAAGGTTTTGGGCTAGTTAGATAATAGAATGGGATTCAAGACATTTCAAACAACAGTTAAGGATGAATCTTTGTGCAGCATCACTTGATTCTGTTGGAACCTCGAAATCCTTCTTTCATTTCATTCCAACATTCTTCATGTTCGGATTTTTCCCTGGTTATGTTACGATAGCAAATAATAAACGTACGTATGCCGTTTCAGTTGCGGTAGGTCCGGCATAATGGGATTAATTCATGTCCCGTGCTTTAATCCGGTGTTCTACATCACATTTCCGTACTCCATTACTCGCCAAACTCCTGTCCACCCCTTGTATAAAAAAACGGGGTGGGATCAGTCCGAGTAACACCACCGTTGACGGCGCGAAGAATGGTGGACTAAAATCACGCGATGCCATCGTAAATCGCTGGACAGATGGGGACTCGGCGTTTATGCAAATGCTTTGTGACTATTTCAGTAATATTTCGGTTCATTGATTGTGCTTTGTTCTCAAATCGCATATCGAGTTTACTGGTCACATTGAAAATATTAAATAATGTTCCACACCGGAGCTGCAGTTCATGAATAACTCATTCTATATGACGTAACTCTTTAGGCAAAAGCCCGCCCATGAACCAACGCCATAGCTGAACCAGAACAGCACATGAATATAATAACCTCAGTTGGGAAAAGGGAAAAAAATGAGTGCGATCAGCGATAACATAATTGGTCCATTATGTCTTTTTTAACAATCACAAATCAATCATTTCTCATGAATGCAAAAGCAAACTTCAGCAACGTCGGTCGTTCATTCCGCGTTGTCTCCCCCGCCCCATCCGAATCCCATTATCGCAACTTTTGTTTTGATTCCCGTTCTTCTTAACTGAAATCGAATCACGCTAACAAGACGTTCTTCGTCCCTTTTTACCTCATTACTTGCAATACTCGGCTTGACGGCTATCCTTCACTTGTCAAACATCCATCTCAGCACGAGGATTGACATCCCCGTTTTGGCTCCCTTCCTCTTGCTCACGTTCGTTCATTCAAACCCAGAGGGCAAACGCGTGCACAAACCCGTCCCCTCCCCCCGAAGATCGCTCTTGTAAGATCTGAAATGTGACATCTTATTATCAATTCAGCAATATTGATATTGCTTTATCGGTGCGATCAACGTTTGGAAGTCGATCTCACTTTTTCCCGCTTTCGTCACGACTGGCGGCCAACCACGACGACGACGACGGCGACGACGATCAGATCGTCATCATTATCATCACGGTCGTCAATCTTTTTTTTTTTGCGCTTTCAGTTGGCCGATTTGCTCCATGGACGAACGGTTGGTTGGTTGGCTGGCTGGATGCATGCAAAGTCAGTCGACAAGAGTGCGGTGATTGATTTGGACTGATATCGTAACTTCATTTGGAGGTGGCGTTTGCCACCGTCGTCGTCGATCGTCACACATGTGGTTGGACCCCGGAGGGCGTGTTCGTTGGAGCTCAAAAGCAAAGTCACTGGGGAATCGGAAGGCGTTGGAGGTGTTGAAGTGGAAGATATTTTAATTTAAAGTGATGAGGTTTGACGTAATGAGACACCGTGGTTGGGCAGGCGGCTGGGTGTGGATGGGGTGTTTTGTAATGCTTGATGGTATTGGACTTGGTCTGTTTATGCGGATGGAGATATATCGCAAGGTCTCACACTTGACCTCTGAGATTTCTTGTTCAGACAGAATTACGAGTATTTTTTTTGGACAGAGTTCCCGGGGTTCGTACAAACCATCGAATGGCCATCACTTCTCGATAGTAAAATACGATTTCACGGGTGATTTTAAGTTCATGGCATGATTCATTGTTCGTGAAAACCTGATGTTCAATTTGAATAAACATTACTTCACTCTCAAATTTTGATCAACGTATGAATTCAAATTAATTTATTTATTGTTCTTCGTCTCAAAATTAAGGGAAAAAAACTCAACAGACTGGTACTTAACCTTCTTCTTCTTCTTTAGCATTTCTAGCTTATTGCTTTCACAATTAGCTTATTGCTTGCTCTCAACTTAGTGTTCTAAATGCACTTCCACAGTTATTAACTGAGAGCTTTCGATGCCAAGTACCATTTTTGCATTAGTATGATTATGTGGCAAGTACAATCATCCGCTATGCCCAGGGAGTCGAGAAATTTTCCTTTTACGAAAAATTCCTAGACCAGACCGGGAATCGAACCCAGCCACCTCCAGCACGGTGTTGCTTTGTAGCTGCGCCTTTACCGACTGAGCTAAGGGAGGGCTGGTACTTAACCTATAGGTTTCTAATTATATCCCTGAGCACACATTTTGATTTTATTAAAATCAAAAACAGCACTCACATTCTTAAACGATCTCACACAGTTATCGAAAGGGTTGTTTTGCCCATACGTAGTTCTGTGGCGGCTGACTACAAATTTGTTTATTTGTTTATTTGTTTCACTTTTTTCATCTGACTAGCAGTCTTAATGAAGTTTTGATGGGGAAAAGCCTGAGTGATTCGGCCGCATGCAGATATCGTATCATGGAGGCGAAAAAAACCCATATATTTTCTAAAATATCGACTAAAAACTACAAACCTAAACAGAACACATAGTATCAACATAGATTAAAATTAAACATTTATCATTTGCGCAAGCAGCAAGTAAAACCATGAATTCACTCTCGCCATAAAGATGTTGGGAAACACCAGAAAACATCCTAATTTCTTCTCAGCGCCTTTCCGAAAGCTTACGCTTGAATGTAGCAGCAGAAGCGTTGAAATCAAAAAGCATGTACGATTGGTTGGGCAAACGTACTTTTGCATATAAAAAGTAATAAACGATCCCTAAAAAAATGAAAATACTGCCGTGAAAAACGCATTCTTGACCCATAAGACTCTGCTGAATATCCATAAAAAAATAGAAATGATCCATAAAATTCATCACTCTGATCCATACTTTAAATAAAATTTAGCAATAAAATGTCAAATATGTACCGTTTTATATCTAGGGCATGATCGTTAAAAGTGTACGGATTACTCATAAACATATTGCAAATGATCCATAAAAGGTTCAATGACTTTCCTTAAACTTGTAAAATTGATCCATAGAATGTAACCTTTGTGCAATAAAATATATTCGCATGTTCCATAAAGTATTTGGAATTTTCCATAAATAAATTGCCAATGATCCATAAAATGATGAATAATGAACTGTAAGCTTATAAAAAAGCATGCATAGTAAATCAGATTTGTTCGCTAAACTATATGGTATGATCCATAATTTTTTCCTGCATTTTTCAAGGTTGGGGCACTATTTTTGTTAATTTTGATCCGTTAACGTTTGCATTTAAAAAATGGACTAAAATAGCTGATTTTTCATGGGTTTACCTTCACCCGCACTGACGAAACTACCAATGCAGCATCAATCATAGTAACCCATGAGTCAGCAGCTCTATCAGTCGAACTCTAACCGTGATGGCAAAAAAGTGAAGCAACTTCGTTCAGAAGTGTGCGCGTTCAGAGAACGGCACCCTGCCGCGTCGAAAACGGACATCGTGCGGCACTTAGTGGACGCCGGATATGCCCGTTCCGGCATCTACAACATCTTGGCACTATTAGACAACAATCAGAGCATCGAAAGAAAGCCCGGTTCCGGACGGCCGACGACCCTTAGCGACAAGAAGCTCCAAAGGATGCTGAAGAGGAGGGCCGAGGGAAAAGTGGCTACATCGTTGCGTGCGCTTGGTCGGGAGGTCGGTTCAACCGGCCAAACAGTGAAACAGTACCTGGTGAACATAAACATACATGTCAGGAAGCGGAAGTCTCGTCCACTTGTTTCGGAGCTGCATGCAATGACGCAGCGGCAGCGGCTGAATAAGATGGTCAACTCGATTTTCCCGGCGAATCGCGACGTGGCGGTGGTGATGGGCGACGAGACCTATCTCACCCTGGATGGCAAAGGGTGGCAGGGCACATCGTATTTTACTTCCCCCATGAAGGAAGTGAGCTCCGAGGTGAAGTTCATTTCACACACCAAGTTCCCCAAGAAGGTGCTGCTGTGGCTGACAATCAGCTAGAAGGGGATGTCAAAGCCGCTCTTCTTTCGCTCCGGACTGGCCGTGAACGGGGAAATTTATAGTACGAAATGCCTGCTGGAAGTTGCGTCGTTCATCGAGAAATACCATAAGGGCAAAGACGCCGTGTTCTGGCCGGATCTGGCGTCGTCCCACTACTCGAAGCGATCGTTGGAGGAGAGGGAGCGGCTGAATATCGATGTGGTACCCAAGTCGGCGAACCCGCCCAACGTCCCCCAGCTGCGTTCCATCGAGAATTTCTGGGGCAACCTGAAGCGTAAGATCTACTCCAACAATTTTGTCGCGAAAACTGAGGAGGAATTGATAAATAAAACGAAAAAAGAACTCAAAAACATGCCTAAACGCATGTTTTCGTCCGCCATGGCGAATGTTCCGGTTAACTGCCAGAAGGCCACTCGCAAGGGAGGAGAATTTTTTTTGCAAGTAAGCTTAAATAATTACCTTCATTGGGAAATTTATCAAAAGCAATTATATGTCTTAGCTTTTTGTGTTATCACCATCCGAAAAAAGTCCATTTTTTTTAATGCAAACGTTACCACTCAGATTTAGTGACATGTCTGTTCTTCCAGGTATCCAGATAAAATATTGCTGCGAAAGAAGGATTGCGGAGTTTTTGCGTAGCCGTATTGAGGATTGAAGAACTAAGGCGGCAGAAAGCGGTCGATGTTTCCAACATCCGAAGTGTTAACATACACAGAAAAAAATAATTAACTTTAACAAGCGCGTAAAATTTCCCCTCGTTTAATTCCAAGCCAAAGGAGGCGTAAACAAGGATATTGTGTGCAATCTTTCATGTGCCATACAACAATGTTTGCTATCGTTCATACAAAAGGCTAGATTCAGGCGTTATCTCGCTTAAACTTACATGGAATATCCCATTATTTTCTGCCAAATCTAGCATTCCCTTTATGTGCATTAGATAACGCAGAAAATTCAATGTTTCTTTTTATCTGTGTAGCGTAGATTAGCTTCAAGCATTTGCCCGCAGTTTTAAAAAACATGTAATTTTCTGCGTTTCTAATGCACATAAAAGAAACGCTAGATTTGTCAGAAAATAATTCCATGTACATTTAAGCCAGATAACGCCTGAATCTAGTCTGTTGTATGAAAGATTGTCAACATTGTTGAATGGCGCATGAAAGATTGCAAACAATTTCGTGGTCTACGCTTCCTTTGGCTTAAAATTAAACGAGGGGAAATTTTACGCGCCTGTTAAAATTCATTATTTTTTTCTGTGCGGTATAAGGCAAACGGAGGATGTTTTTTTGTAGTTAGGTCTGACGAGCGATAGCGAGTTGGATAGCAAGCGTCTGTCCGGCATAATTTAAATCAAATTTTCTGAAACAACAGTTTAATCACGTCATAAATTTGACCTGTAGTTCTTTACGTGCAGGAGAGCTCTTTACCAAATTTCTTGACAAACAAGTGTCGCATTTGCGGGGAGATCAAATAATGTAAAGTGCACAAAGTGGGTTTGTTATGAATCATTTTTTGAAGATAATGATTTGTTACACAAACTATTAGAGATCATTGGCAATTTATTTATGGAACATTTACAATCATTGATGGATGATATGCATATATGCACAGAGAACAGACATCCAAGTAACGGTTTTTTTTTTTAATTACATCTCGTTTCCGTTAGTTTTGGTGAATCGTATATTGATGGCGCCACTTGTCCGCCTCGAGATTTTATATTCTGTCAATTTTAGTTAGGTGAAACCTAGACTAGGCGGCGTTGTTTTTCCAACGGTTTGCTTTTAAAAGTTTACACAGTAAATTCGAAAAAATATTGTTCGAGCCTGGATGTCTGTTCTCTGTGATATATGTTAGTGCAGAAATGATACATTCTGTGGATCAATTTTGCAAGTTTAAGGAAAGTTATTGAATCTTTTAAGTATCATTTGCAATATGTTAATGGGAAATCCGAACAATTATTTATCATTCCCTTGATTCCCTTGACGGTTAGTTTATGACAATTTATTGTTAAATTTTGTTAAAAGTATGGATCAAATTGATAACTTTATGGTATCATTTCTATTTTTTTTTGTGTGAATTTTCACCAGAATCATTTTTTTTGTGAATTTTCACCAAAGTCTTCTGGGTCAAGAATGCGTTTTTATAGAACGATTTTAAATTTTTTATGGATCATTTCTTCAGTTTTAAAGGTGCAAACTTAGGGCTGCCGTAGTTCTTTACGTGCACGAAAGCTCTTTACCAAATTAATTGGGAAACATGTGTCGCAGTTGCGGTCGTAAAAGAACGTGAGATCGCAAAAGTAAGTCAGCTTTCTGAAAAAAATCTTCTCCAAAGTGATCCTTCTTCTACAGCAATATTTAAGCCACATAGCTAAAGGAACGGACATGTTAATAAATCTGAGTAGTAGCGCAGTCAAAGATCGATTTCCCCGTAGGTTAAACATAAACCCAAAATTGGAATAATTCCGGGATAATTTATGGATCATATATATTATTTTAAGAGCACAAAATTAATTTGCTATGGACCATATTAAGAAGTTTAAGGTTCATTTTTCAAGCCTATTATGGATCATTGGCGATTTATTTATGGAATATTTTCAATAATTTATTGATCATGTGCATATATTTTAGTTCACAAACGTTACATACTATGGATCAATTTTACAAGTTTAAGGAATGTTATTGAACCTTTTATGGAACATTTGCAATATGTTTATGGGTAATCCGTACAATTTAATCGATCATACCCTAGATATAAAACGGTACATTTTTGACATTTTATTGCTAAAATTTATATACATTATGAATCACATTGCTGTAATTTACCATTTTCATTTTTTTAATGGATTTTCATCAGAGCTTTATGGGTCATAAATACGTGTTTTATTGAACGAATTTCAATTTTGCATGGATCATTTCTTCAACTTAAACGTGCAAACTTAGGGCTGCCGATTGGTTGAAGCTAGCTGACATGAAGCGTATTGGATCATGCTGACCATACATAGCATGACGGGTCTCCAGATGCAGAAAATCTCGTTGTCGAAGGATTCGTTCTGGTGCGTAGATGTTTAGCTGTGCGAGGATTTCCGACGAATCTGTATCTCCCAAAAGGACTTTAGCTACAAATACTGCTTGCGCGGAATTTCTTCGTTTCTCCAAAGTCTCTATGCCCAGGAGCCTACATCGATCTTCGGTATGGTGGTAAATTGAGAGGGTATTCCCATGGCAGAGAACGGAGGGCGTATCTTATAAATTTTCGTTGAATTGTTTCGATCCTATCAATCCAACATGACTGGTACGGGCACCAAACCACAGCATTGGATTCTAAGATAGACCGCACCAGAGCGCAGTAAAGAGACCGAGGGCAGAGAGGGTCGCGGAATTCGTTTGCTATTTTAAAAATAAATCCAAGCTGTCGGTTAGCTCTGCAGAATTATGTCGTTGTAATGCAATCGGTACGTCAGTGCTGGGTAAAGGATAACACCTAAATCACGTACTTTTTGGACACGCTCAAGAAGTTGATCAGTAATATTATAGTCATGTATTATCGGTCTTATTTTTCTGTGGAACGAAATGATGTGGCATTTGTGGATACTCAAAGTAAGCATATTTCTGATACACCACTCAGAAAAACGATCAATTAACACTTGTAATTCGAGGCAGTCTTCGATACATTTTACCTCCATGTAGATTTTGACATCATCAGCATACAATAAACGGCATCCTGGGGGCAGTGTCTCCGATAGCTCATTGATGAATATGGAAAACAGCAGAGGCCCTAAGTTGCTACCTTGTGGTACGCCTGATAGGTTGGTGAATGGTTCAGAAGATTCACGTCCAATATTTACCAAAAGCTCCCGGTCCGTAAGATATGATCTAAACCAGCAGGTCAAGTTCCTAGAAACGCCAAGTCTTTCAAGACGTTCAAGCAAGATCCCATGATCAACACGATCAAATGCAGCTTTCAGGTCGGTATATACAGCGTCAACTTGTGCACCGAGATCTAACGTCCGCAAGCAGAAAGAAGTAAAATTCACAATGTTCGTTGAAGCATATCTTTTGGGGTAAAAACCGTGTTGATCCGAGGATATGTAATGTTTAAAAGAATCAAACAACACTTCGTTAATTATGATCTCAAAAATCTTCGAACAGGCACACAATGAAGTTATTCCTCGATAATTCTCGACGTTTCGCTTATCGCCTTTTTTATGCACCGGGAACATAATGGAAATTTTCCAAGCAGAAGGGAACTTGCACTCTCGCAATGACATGTTGAAAAGAAGCGTCAAAGGGTGGACTAGAACGTCACAACATCTTTTTAATATACACGAGGGAATACCATCATGACTTGGCGATGTGGAATATTTTAGTTTGTCGATAGCAGATTTGGTGTCTTGGAGAGTAGCTTGTATATTTATCAGAGTGCAGACATCACGCGGCGTGTTTCTATAAGCCTTTTCTATTTGAGATGATGATGTCGAAAATTTGTTGAAAGCACTTTTGAAATGATCTGCAAAAAGATTGCACTCATCCAATGCATAACAGGCAAAATCATATCCCAAGAAAATCTCAACTGGTAATCCGTGATCCTTTCGTTTGGTGTTGACGAACTTCCAAAAATTCTTTGGTATTCTCCTATAACTAAAGACTGGACTCGGAAAAAATGAGACACACAAATATGATCACCAAAAATTCATTTTAAATCGGTTACTTTTCAAATTTTCAGGGATTAAATAACTATATATTAGCTATGTTTTGGGTTGGTTTGGTTTTATTTATTAAATTTCCTCCCCCAAGCTGAATGCTCGTACATTTCTCTTAACACTGCTCATGGGATCTTGGGCGAGGCTTTGTCCATCTTCCTCTCACATTTTTTCCCAGTTTTTCTCTAAAACTTCATCGGTTTTGAATGGAATAAGTTTTCTGCTGTCATTTTTGCACCGTTTTATTTTTCATGTGAAATAAAGTTTTAACAAGTGAAAACTGTATTTTGTTCAACTCCTTCAACTCAGTTTTGTGTTTAGCCGACGTTCAGTAGCAAATAGTTGGAGGTAATGGGTGCTGCTCGTTGCTAGCTGCCTATTTGGACTTTTCGGATTCCATACGTTATTAAGAGGAATTCAGCTAAGTATCCTTTATATGTTTAAAACCCAATTAGTTTCAGCTCCGTAGGGTAAAATTTGAAGGTGAAAATACAGGACCTTAGCTCTGGGGTGCAGGAGTGCGGATGTCATCTCCCACATAGCATATTGTAGAAATTGCTGCTCTATGTTTGTTGTAACGCGCCAACCGCTGAATGTCGGTTTCACATATATGTCTGTGTGTGGGGGTAACCAGAGGCAGTAGGAACGGGGGCAGTAGGACAACCCATTTACCCTCTTCGTTGAGTAGAGGATTTTAGAATTTTTAACTGCCCTAATTCGCAAGAGTATTTTGAAATTCGTAAGAAATCAACTTTTACACTCATTGTTTTTTTTTTCAATTGGCTTATCATGAATTACTCACAATTTGATGTAAATGCAAGCCAGATATCGTTGAAATCAAGTCTGTTGTATGGAAGATTGCAAACAATTTCGATGTTTAAGCTTGCTTTGGCTTGCAGTTAAACGACGGGATGTTTTACCGCTCTGTTAAAATTCATTATTTTCCTCTGTATTTAGAAGACTTTCCATCACTACCGGAAGGTGCTACCATTGAGACGTTGACCAGCTGACCAACTTGACTTACTGATTAATTGAAATACAATTTATATTCCTTTTTCGACGAATTCAATAGTTCTAGGCCACGGGGAACAATTTATGTTCTATCATCTGTTTCTAATAAAACACATTTTTGGTTTTGTCCAACATAACAAAAACCTTCTTAGATGCTTCCACGGGTCAAGAGTTGACAAAGACCACCAGCTGAGGGTTGCGTACTTAGCTGGTAGTGCAGCCTGGGCACTGTTGTCCTTCTGACTATAGCTAAATTGTGGAGGTGCGTGCCGAGCGTCTGAACACCAAAGAAGTACGGCTCAATCAGCGTCTGTCCTGGCCGGCTGAGTAAGAAACGCTGTATCGTGTCAGCTATACCTAAGTAATACCCCACCAACGCGATGTAGTCACGAAAAATGGAAGTATTCTTTATACGGTGTATGGTCTCCGATCATCCATGGAGTACCCAGGTGTTGCGTAGTTGTTTTAAATTGTTTTTTTTTTCTCTCTCGTGACTATGGTAATGCGGGTCCGTCTACAATTGCAACAGGACCACAATCTGCAACACCCAACCATTACAAATATAATTGTTATTGTCATTATAATTGTATTAGACCATCCCTTCATAGTATTTTTATACTATTTTCAGCTTCGCATTTGTGCATCGTTGTAAGTTTTAGCCTACATAACTCACGTTGTGTATTTGAGAAAATGGTATGGTTGTTTAGGTTTTTTTAGAAAGGATCATAAACGACGGATTCTACAAAAAAATTTGTTTCTTCATCCAAAGAATTGTTTCAAAAACTAACATAGTTTATGGTCCTACATTTTCTATTTCACGGACAGAAGGAGTCATTTATGGGCCCAGCGAGTTTCTGTTTTTTTTTTTGGTGAACAGTGATCATACTCATATGAAATTTGTATCGCATTGTTGTTTGCTTGGGTTTTCTTGACTGTTTTTTCTGGGCTGCCGGGTGATTGACTTTATTTAATTATATTTTCGCCATTTCAGAGTCATCAATAATCTGTTATTTTCATCATATTATGACCTTCTTATTTCAGTATACTGCAGTATAAAGCTGCATCTTATTATTAATTGCTTATCATTATTATGTTCACTACGAAAAATAATCATAAAGAAATTTTATCTCCTTCAAGGTTATAGGGAGGGTAAATTCAGGTAGTGTTACTGCTGGACCCAACAGCATCCTTACAGTTGGTTTAACTCGGTGCCAAAATTTGAATATCTTTAATGTGCATCTCTGTACAGAGAATAAATCGGTAACATAGTTAATTATCTTATATATTATATTCATTTTCTTCATGACTATCCACCCGCTGGTGTAACGGTGCCCATCAATAAATCATTGGTGACTATTACGTTTAAAGGATATCTGGGCGGGAAATCTTCCGCACCTTAAGGGAAAAACATACAGCACAATGGCAGATCATTATAATTTTGGGGGTTGATTTTGGTTTTATGCTTTATGCTTCTCACATCCACCACAGAGTAACAAACCAGTAGATATCTTGATTTTCTGTGTATTTTCTACGAAATACTGAATTTTTCAACAATCCTAACCGAAAATGTCAAAAGAATTCGTTTCGCGGAACGTCGCGGAAACCCTTCGGCGAAAGTTACGTGCGCAAGGGGCGCAGGCTCGCGAGTTGCGTCTTCCTCCTCCGACACCGACCAATGGTCCGGAAATCGACGATACGACGGAGTGCTCTGTCCCGATCGCGAGTGACACCGTGGCCAGTGTGAAAGCCAAGCTCGGGTTGATTGATACCTGCTTTCCGGAAAATCCTTCTCCCGCGTACCAAGAGATTGTGTGCTTTCCGGAATCGTACAAACGGCTGCACGTCGCTGAAGCCATCGGTTTTCCTCTTTCCCGATATGATCGGGCCTGGGAGCAAATTGCATCGTTCGTGGCGGATAACATTGTTTACGAGCCTCCGCCGGATCAGATTAATATGGCAACAAATCAAGCTGAACAGCGCATTGGGTCCTGAGTGGCATTAGGAGGCTCTTTTCATCGACTTTCTCTTTGTGTTCCTACGGCTATGTAAAAACATGTATTTTCAACGCACAGAACGATAATATACAATATAATTAAGGGTCCAATATGTCAAAAACATCAGCTAATCGTTTAATAGACAAGCTATTGACGAAAGAGAGGGTCGACGGGGAGAGTCTCTCCCTGTTGCTTGGGACCTGATGCGTTTTTCAGCTTGACAAAACATATTTCTACCAAATTTTGAAGACAATATCTAATATATCCCAAAACGGACACATCCGGAATTTGGATACCGGTGACTCGTGATGTGGTAAGTGCTCTCAAGGACGTGGAGCGAGACAGGTAATTGTTACCCATTGTATTTATATTAATAAAAAAAATATCTTTAATAGGTTTGCGTCGACCATCGGTTGAATCGGATGAATCGGTTGTGTCGATACTTTGCTCCGCAATATTTTGTTATCGGGCGTAGTGTTTTGTCTATTGTTTCGGTTGTTTTGGCTATTGTACGTTGCGCGAGTGATCGAGTTATCATCAGAAGTCGTGGTTCGCAGGGTAAGATCGGTCGGGAGTGATCCAAATTATTCGTTCGTCGGGCCACCTTATCCTGGCACAAATAAACCACTGTCCCATTTTGTAAGAGACTCTAGCGGCATCCGTACTGTTGGTGTAGATCGTTCCAAGTTGACTCTCAAGCGTTGAGATTAATAACCTTGTTTTCCTAATGAAATACCACTATCACACTCTGTGAGTGGCCCCAATAGCATCCTTACTGTTGGTTTAAACCGGTCAATATCGGCTTTTCAGCATTATTAAAAATCATCTTGTTTTCCCAATGAAAAACCACAATCACACTTTGTGAGTGGCCCCAATAGCATCCTTACTGTTGGTTTAAATCGGTTCAAATCGGAAATCGATACTAATTACACTTCACAGCTTATCGTTAACCAAAACGAACCCAGCTGCCACCCAATCCTGTTATCCAAAATCCCAGTGATTTCTCGTGGAAGTGCAGTGGATTCCGCGGCTTCCAATAAAGCGAGTATCACGTCAACATATTCCTACCCATTCCCTACTTGACCTGCATTCGGGCGAGGCCGGTGCCGGTATTGCCTTAGTTTGGGATCACCAGTTTTTACACATTGAAGATGTATGTTAGTCCCAAGCATCATCTATTGGTTCTCTGTGTAATAACAGCTGATCTGGCAACAACGGAGTAGCAACCTCGGGCGGTCAATCATGCTCATGCTCATGCTCAAACTTCATCGGTTTTGAATGTTTTTCCGATTTTCTTCAACTTCTTCTTCATTATCGCCCAAAAATTTTCGATCGGACGAAGTTCTGGTGTATTTGGCGGGTTCGCCTCCTTCGGGACCACATTAACGCCCTTCGCTTCGTACCAATCCATTACAGGCTTGGCGTAATGGCACAAAGCAAGATCCGGCCAGAACAGCGTGGGACCACGGTGAGAGCGGAGGAAGGGCAGCAAGCGATTCTGCAAGCATTCCTCTCGATAAATCTGCCCGTTTATGGTGCCGGTTGTAACGAACGGCTTGCTGTACCGTCCGCACTCGCAGATCGCCTGCCACAACAGGTACTTCTTCGCGAATTTGTCCATCTTGCTCTTCTGGAACTTTTCCGGAACCTCCATGCGGGACGTACCGACAAAAAACTCGAGGGCCGGGATTTGTTTGGTGTCCGCCTTGATATATGTCTCGTCGTCCATGACGAGACAGCCTGGCTTGACCAGCCACTCACGGTACAGCTTCCGCGCACGCAATTTGGCCACCGTGTTTTGCTTGTCAGTCCGGTTTGGCGCCTTTCTGACCTTAAAAACACGTGGCCCAACCCGCTTCATGGTCTGCTGGACAAACCACTTCGACGAATTGACCTTTTTGGCCACGTCTCGGGTGGAACGGTTCGGGTTATTCTTAAAGTACTGTCTTATCTTCCGCGCCTTCTCTGGGTA
This sequence comes from Aedes koreicus, assembly GCA_024533555.2. Classification (NCBI taxonomy): domain Eukaryota; kingdom Metazoa; phylum Arthropoda; class Insecta; order Diptera; family Culicidae; genus Aedes; species Aedes koreicus. Next base: position 23,281 of record JAHHFK020003022.1, read on the forward strand.
TTCCGTTTTCGGTTTTTGGCCGCTTGCAGCGCGCCGCTCGATGGTCTTCGTCTCCTGGAACATCTTCACAACGCGGGACACGGTGGAATGGTGGATTCCAAGCCTTTTGCCGATCCATCTGTGCGACTGACCAGGATTATCGATCACCGCGCCCAAGATTTGCTGGCGTAGCTCTTCTTGTTTCGAATGCATCTTGAAAACTACTTGACAGATCGCAATTTGCACACATAAACATAACACTCAAAACTAGAATTACCCAAAACTTCATTAATTTTTACCCACGCAATAAAAAGTAACACTCAAAACAAAGTGTCGCATTTTTTCCGAGTCCAATCGTTAGTTTTGTTGAAGCCAAATTAAAGCTATAAAGTCTTCAAATAACTGGTCAAAATTTCATAATGATTGGATAATCCTTCATGGAGATATGACCAAACCAATACCTGAGAGCACATAATTGTGAGATGAAAATATACTCGTTGCAGTTCAAAACCGAACAAGACCACTCACCCCAGTTGATGCCGCTTGTATTCTATTGTTCTGCATCTGGTGCGTTGTATAGCACATACAGCGGACTAGCCACACTATGCGACTCTATAGTATTAGAGCAGGGTCGATTGGCTCGAGTGGTCCGGTTTTGAACTGCAACGAGTATATTCGAAAATTACACAAAGTTTCCATTTACTGTTACTACACAATTTCAGGGAATATTTACTTATAAAGCATCTTGAATCCATATCGATAATCAAAATTGACGCTAAGGATTGTCTAATAATTCATTCTATGGACTGGTTATATGAAATTTCTAATATATATGTAATTTCCCCTTTTATCTAACTAACATAAACAGGTCAGGTTCTGGCAGGAGTGAAACCCTTACAGAATCGCTTCTGGAAGCTCTCATCTACAATACTGATTAAGTGTGGAATCAGTAACAACCTTGTGATTGAAAACTCCGAAGAAATGCTCGAATTGAGTACCCAGTCTAGATTCTTGCGAACCTATATTAACTATATGTCATCCGATATTAGTCTTCCTTGCTATAATTCTCTTAGTGTACGCTTCACTTATCACAGTTCCTCCATTGATTATGACCTCTCCATGAAACAGGCTATTCAGGGAGTTCCAGATCAACTTCGACCTATTTTAATTCCCCATATTTTCATGGAAAAGTACCAACATGTCAATTGCAATAGAATAATTTTCACGAATTGATGGATCCCCTGGTTTCGGTGTTTACAATGAATACTCATATGCCTTCCGGAAACTTCACGAACCTTGTTCCGTATATGTTGCTGAGCTGGCAGCAATCAATTTCGCATTGGGGATAATATCCGACATTCCCATATACCATTATTTCATCTTCTCGGATAGTCTCAGTTCTATTGAGGCCCTCCGGTCGATGAAAACAGTGAGGCACTCATCTTACTTTCTTTCAAAAATAAGGGAGCAGATGTGTGCGTTGGTCGAAAGATCATTAAGAATTACCTCTGCATGGGTCCCCTCACATTGCTCAATTCCAGGCAATGAGAAGGCGGAGGTGGGTGAAAAAGAAGACGAGATTTTTGAAAGAAAAATTTCACATGATGAATGTTTCCCATTAGTACGTCAGAGTTCTCTTCAAAGTTGGCAAAACGATTGGACAAGTAATTCTCTTGGGCGGTGGTTACATTCCATTATTCCAAATGTTTCGTCAAGATCGTTGTTCGAAGGTCTGGATGTAAGTCGCGGTTTCTTTCTTGTGGTGCCAAGACTTATATCCAACCACTACTCGCTAGACGCAAATCTCTACAGAATTAACCTCGTCGATAGCAACATATGTAGGTGCGGAACCGGTTATGATGACATCGATCACGCAGTTTGGTATTGCCCGGGTAATGATGCCTCCAGAGCACGACTATTGGATACCCTAGTGGCCCGAGGTAGACAACCCTCCCGCGAGGAAAGAGATGTTTTGGTGATGCGTGATCTCCTCTACCTGCAAGCGATTTACGAATTCCTTTGTTCGTCTGACCTCAATGTGTAATGTCATCACCCCCTCCCATCCACGCTAGTAAATTCCCCGCCATTGTGTCCCATCTATTCTTTCCTCTTGTTTCCGTGCTACTCGTACCTGCCCAGCAAGCTTTTGGTCAACCATCTGCGCCTAGCTCCTGAAATGGGCTATAGGAACCGAGGACTTATTAACTTAAATAAGTTACCTGCCTAGTCTCTTCCAAGCGATAATGTGACTAGGAATGGGCGACGTCGATGCGATTTTTACAGAATCGATATTTTTACCTCGATAAATCGATTTTTTTAATCCAATCTTTTCTGTTCGATGTTCGACCACATCGATTTTTTTAAAGATGAAATCGATGTTTTATTAATTTGAAATTTTTTCACATTATTGAGTGCAAGAGTGCGATATCGATCAAACCTTGCAAAAGAGAATATATAATCGCCCAACGCCTGTTTTTATTATTTTGAAAGCTTTCATTATAGCTTAGCGCTTATTCGTACACCTTCTTCGTTGACTTTTTGGCATTGGCGGTACCGTTTTTTACACCCAGACTGACAGTTTCTTATGATTTTTCGTTGGAGCGAAAGAAAATGGGAAAATCCACCATGTTTCACGTACAGGATAACATTTGATTATGGGATTTTCCTAAAGGAGTGAAGGTGGATTGATTCATACATGCTGTTGTTGTTGTTATGCATATATCAACCTTAGCAGTCAACTTTACACATGCGAAAAATTAATTGCAGCATGAGATGACTGTGCTGAAAACAGTCGTAAATAATCGAATTAAAAAAAAAAAAAATTGTTGTTTCAATATTATTTTTTAACTATATCTAAGTGGATTTCATCTTCAAAATTTTCTCATGTAAACTTTTGTTAACTCGTTTTCCTCATGCTAGTTTGTTGATCCTTTTGTTCTTGCGTTAACAGGCCATTCAATAAGTTTGTAGGGTAATTTGAAAAAATAAATATGTTTGTGTCTGTGTTCTGGAGATTTTTTTTACTCGAGTATAACGGGGTTTAATTTTCCTATCGATTGCTTTATAATATTCTTCTTAAAAGAAATTCATGTGCCGTGGCTATGAGTTGACCTGGTAAACTTGTTCTTGATTACTTCTTGGACAGAGATTATGATTTTTTTTTAATCGATAATATCATTTTTTAATCGATAATATCATTGCAGAAAGAAAAATATTCCATTATGTACCATCAGTTTCTAGAGTGCTAATATGATTTAAAGAAATCGATTTGATCCGAATCGAATACTTACTTTCGATATTTTCGTGGATCGATTTTAAGGATTTTAAAAAATCGATGCGATTGCATCGATTTTATTTTCCAAAATGCCCATTCCTAAATGTGACCCATTAACCTCGAGCCAGCAACGAGTAATTGGTGCCCCACTTACTAACACCATAAAGCAAATCATTGTAAATAACAAAATTGAATATCGGCTCCGCAAAGTGTCACACACGTCTGAGCCTTACAAATAAACGAACTAATTAAAAAAAATATATATAATCAGGGCATTAAAAATTATTATAGTCATTTTTTTAATACGATGGGAAAAATATTAATAATTATTTTTTTTTATAAATTGATGTATGACATATTGTATTTTTTGGGTTTTTTTGTAGTGGCTGTGTGTGTTGGTGTGGGGGGGGGGGGGGGGGGGGGCTGGCGGGGGTGGGGTGGTTTTTGGTTTTTTTTTTGTGGCGGTCTTTTTTTTTTTTTTTTTTTTTTTTTTTTTTTTTTTGTTCGGGTCGGTAAAGGGGGGGGGGCAAGGGATATATGGGTGTTTTTTTTTTTAAAAAAAAAATAAAAAAAAAAAAAAATATTTGTGGATTTTTAATATAAATATGTGGAAAAAGGGGGGAGGAATTGTTGGAAAAAGAGTGATTTTGGGTTGGGTGGGGGGTGGGGGGTTGGGGGGTGTTTGTTGTTTGGTTTTGGTGGAAAAAGTTTCACCTTAAAATAACGGGTGTCCACTAAAAAATGAGAATGATTTCAATACTTTTCCATCAGAACAAAAACGGCCGCATAGAAATGTCACTTTAGATGAATGAATCGTTGCACTCTCCAGAAAATTTTCATACACTCTTATTTCACTCTAACATGTTCAGTCGTGTTCAGCATGCCGTCGAAACAGGAAGAACTGCGCGCGCGCGTTGTACAATTCTTTCAAGCGAACGAAGATCGTGGAAAAAAATACACGGTGGACCATTTTTGTCGTGTCGTGTTCCGGTATCCACCGTATACCGTATCCTGGCATGCATGAGAGTAACCCGGAAGAAAGGTTGCGGCCGTCCAGCGAAAATAATGAATGAGAAAACGCTCCGCTCGCTGCGCAGCATGTTCAACAACAAGGATTCGGTAAGTCAACGGGAAGCAGCCCGAAAGTTCCATTGTTCGAAGTCACTCATCTGCAAGACGCTAAAGAAAGAAGGAATAGTGTGTAGAAAGAAAACCAGATCCCCAGAGTACACAGATGAGCAGATTCAAACCGTGAAATCCCAATGCCGCTGGATGACTCGGAATTACGGCGGAAAATCTTTCGTTCTGGACGACGAAAGCTACTTTCCTCTTTCGAAGTCTCAGATACCGGGAAACGACCGATTCTACACTAAGGACAAATCTACTACTCCTCCAAAAGTAATGTATAAGTTCAAGCACAAATTTGAATCGAAGGTTATGTTATACATCGTAATATCCGATAAGGGTATTTCGAAGCCGTGGTTCAAACCAAGCGGTTTGGCCATCAACCAGGAGGTGTACCAAAGAGAGTGTTTGCAGAAAATACTCATCCCATTTCTTAAACAACATCACTCGGATGGCAAATACGTGTTTTGGCCGGACAAGGCATCATCGCACTACGCAAAAAAAACGCTAACGTTTTTGGAGAGCCAAAATATACCATATGTCCCAAAAGACCGGAATCCGACAAATTTGCCACAGTGCCGTCCTATCGAGGATTTCTTTGGTCTTTTGAGCTCCATGGTATACAAGGATAATTGGAAGGCCAAGAACACCAAGCAACTTACCAACAGGATCAAAAGCTGCATCCGAAATATCGATGTGGCTGCCGTCCAACGGTCATGTTCCAGCATAACGACTAAGCTGCGCCGCACGGCGGACCACGGACCATATGACAATATTCACTAAACTTAGTTTGAAGATTTAAGTTGACCCTTTTAATAAAATAAATCAGTTTGAACAAAACTTCACTGGTATTTTTTTCCTGACCCATTCTTTTCGTTCTCATTATTTAGTGGACACCCGTTAGAAGCACAAATCTTCCTGAAACGATGTTGTCTATCAATGCTTTATCTTTGAACAAGCTTAAAATTTCACTTGTAGTGAACCGTCCAAAGAGGTTGGCGACTTACGCACGTAAATCCAATCCGGAAAAAGTCATTATTTACGTTTGTCAGTTAGGCCCTAATGGAAAATCTTTGTCAAAATAAGCGTGACAAGTGCATTGGTTGATATATCCGGAGAAATTTGCGATATGTAAATAAACCGTAATTTACAAATTAACGTATGAATTCAAATACAATCTAGCATACCGACAGAGAACAAAGCTAGCTTCTGATTCATTAATAATACCGAAGGAAATTCGTTCGTTTTTCATTGTTATTTGCACATTTTCAATATTCGCCTGTCAACGCTAGTATGTTTGATTACGCCATTTTCAATGTTGGCCCCACTAGTACTGGAAATAAAAGTATCGCCCTATGGGTCATTCCATCCGAAGTGTCCGAGAAAAAGTTAAAATGTGGACACGACACCTTCACGGATTTCATCCAAATTTTGAGGAATGCTTCATTTTACGATTATATGTAAAACTACAAATTTTTGTGTTGATCGGACCACCCCTCGGTTATTGGGGTCTCCCCTTTTTTTAAGTTTTTGTAAAAATGCTCATTTTGGTTTATTTATATCTCCGTAATTATTATGCTAAAAACAATCTAATAACTGTTATTCAAAGGAAATCGTTCAACAAACTCATAAAAAAGATTATTTTTTGGCGGCAGTGTTGCCAAACATGCTAATTTTTCTTTTTTAAATTAATATTGCAATTTTCGCTCAATGTAGATATTTTGAGTTCCTCACACTTTTTTACATAAAAAAAACACTAAAAATCTCAGGGTATTTTGAGCCGTTCCTGAGATACAGCGTTTTGAAACAAAGAACTTCTTGTTTTCTAGTTTTTATACAATATTATATTTTTCCTTCATGTATTTCTCCATAACTAGCATGGCTAGAAACAATCTACAGAATGGTATTTAAAGGAAATTATTCAAAGAATTTATAAAAAATATGATTTCTTGGTGGCAGTATTGACATACATTCTATGTCGATTTGTTTCAGTACAAGAAGAAGATATCAAGAAAGGACAAAACTGTCACCTGACACCTGATCAAAGCAAGCGCTTTGTTTTGACTGAAGTGAAAGTGTTTTGATTCAAAATGAACTGCTCGATTGGAATATTCTTAAAAAGAAAATGTACCGCTAAGAAGGGCCTTCGTAGGAGTAAACAGTTCTCTGCTCCGCGTCACTGAAGGTTTGCTGTAACCCTTTGGATTTGCATACCAATACTCATGGCAAGCATTTAAAAACCGTATCAGCAATTTTTCATAATAAGTTCAATAAAACTAAAGAAGACACAATATAATTCCGCAAGTAGTTGAAGGTCGTAAACTATGCATTAAGTGTTACCATGCTGTGCAAAACGTATCGCCAGAGGGGACTCGTATCAACGATGCAGGTAGTGTTTTTGTGTTTTCAAGTTTGTAGCGGAATTATTTACTGTTATAGTACATAAACCAATAGGGGATGCAGAATGTAGCGACGGTAGTTCTGATAGTGACTACGCCCCAAATAATAACACAAATCTTCAGAGTTTGAACAGTGCCTACATATCGCACAACCAATCGCCGGTGAAAAAACGTAAAGTCAAGAAATGTTCCATCCAAAAACTTGGTCAGGCTTCGACAGCACAGAAGATGGTATCTGGAAACTTGTCGCCCAAGGATTGTATCAACGAATCAGGTAATGTTTTAATTTTTATTTTCGTTTTCGTTGTTGACATTTCTTTAACCAACAGTGGAAGCAGAAAATAGTGATAATAGTTCTGATAATGAGAACTATACCTCATATGTCGTTACAAACGTACAGAGTTTGAACAGCACACTCAGCTCGCTCAACCAATCGCCAGTGAAGAAACGTAACTTTCTTAGAGTCAAGAAATATCCGGCCATTTACAGGTGAATTCAAATGTTCAGAACGATTAATTCGTAACATGAAAAACTGCGTTGCTGAAAAAGGAATCCTATGCTCGTCGAGTCCGAAAAAAGGTAATCCACTGTCAATCGAGGTATTGAACAAGGTACATGTCTTTTATCGAGAAGCGGATGTAAGTAAGGAGTTAGCCGGAAAGAAGGAGCGCATAAGCGTACGAGAAGGAGGTATACGCGTTTTGAAACAGAAGCGTTTAATTTTGGCAAATCTAAAAGAAGTATACGCTCTCTTTAAAGCGAAATTCCCTTTTATATGACTATATTTGGTTGTATAGAAGCTTACTCAACATAAAATCATGAAGATGTGTTACTCGGGATTATGTGTGCGTGTGTGCTATTCATGAAAATTTCAGGTTGAAATTTGTAGGAGCCCGCTTTGATCAAATGCAAGTTCATTGCACCAAGCTGTTTGAAACTTGTAGGGATATGCTAAAACGATGTCTATGCGACCCACCAACAGAAGCATGCTTCTTAAACACGTGTGAAAACGCTAATTGTGGGGATACAAGATCTATGAAAGATCTTGTTTGGTCGTATTTTGAAGACAACGACATCAACGAGGTCCAATACAAACATTGGTCTCAGCAAGAGAGATGCACCCTAAACAACCTTGATTCGGAGGTTGAACTATTTGTAGAATCGTTTTTTGATGCTATTTTTGATGTTTGTAAGCATGACTACATAGCTAAAAAGCAAGCGCAGTTCTTCAAGTCTAAGCGCGATAATCTCTGCGAGGGTGAGATTATAGTAGTTGCTGATTTCTCAGAAATTTATTCATTTGTTTATCAAGACAGTGTTCAATCCGTTCACTACAACAACAGTCAGGCTACGATACATCCATTTGCAGCATATGTGTTACGGGAAGGAGTTGTCGTGCCTCTTAATTGTGTCATAATTTCAGATTCCTTAGAGCACAACACCACCACATTCCACGTATTTCAGCGACACTTCATTCAGTTTGTGAAGAGCAAGATGACTAATCTAACGAAAATTATATATTTTTCCGATGGTGCGGGATCGCAGTATAAAAATCGTTTCAACATCATCAACCTGTTCTTCCACGAGAAAGATTTTGGTGTTTCCGCTGAGTGGCACCACTTCGCTACAGCACACGGTAAAGGTCCGAGCGATGGATTAGGAGCGACACTTAAAAGATTGGCAACGCGGGCAAGTTTGCAGGGCGTAACCATTCAAACACCAAAACAACTGTATGATTGGGCGTTAGACCACTGCAAGCTGAATGTTAAATTTGTGTCGGCTGCAGAATGCCACGAAGAAAAGGAGATACTGAAAAACCGTTTCGAATCAGCAGCATCCATTGCTGGTATCCGGTCCATGCATTCCGCAGTTCCTTCAGGTATCGATTCCATGCTCATGAAAATGGTTTCCAGTTCAACAACAAGTTCAAGGTTCAGAATAGTATCGACGAAAGGCACACAAAAGGAACAACAAAATAATAGTGGAAAGAAGTTGCGGAATAATAAAGTTTTAAAAACATAATTATAATAACGTTTACTTCATTTGATTGATTTTTTATGTAAAAATCCGATGAATAAGATGGCGTTGTTGTTGTTCAAATAAACACAGTAATAAATTTAAAAAAGAAGAATAATAGCACATTTGGCAACAATGACATCAAGAAAATTATTTTTTATGGTTTTCTTGAACAATAACCTTCAAATAGCATCCAGCATCCGCTACATGGATGTACATGATATACACTCAGCAGCAAAGAAAAAGCCGTGCAAAATTTTGCTTCCAGAAAACGCCGTGTTCAACGTTTTGTAACTTTGTCCATTATAAATAAAACTCTTTAGCTGATCACAAAATTTTAAAGTGGAGAGTGGCCAACACTATAACAATGTGTGGACCTTATATGGCCAAAATTGTATGTTCTTAAGGTTTAATAAATTTTAAGTTTTCATAATAAATGTGAAAAAAGTCGTTGTTGGATATGAAAATTTCAAAAATCCGTATTTCTGTGAAAATTTAGATAACATGTTTTAAATTTTCCTTAGCCAAAAAATACTTTGAAAATAATGTGGGCAAAATTTGAACTGTTTCCACTGGTAAAATATGTTACATAAATTTTTCACAGAAATACGGATTTTTTTAATTAGTATGTCCAGAAACGACTTTTTTCACTTATGTTAAGAAAACTTAAAATTTATAAACATTATAAATTTTGGTCACACTAGTTCTGTACATTGGTTATAGTGTTGTAACATTTTCATCCAAAAATATTGATAATTGACATAGTAACAAAAGGATGAACTTGGCGTTTTTGGAAGCAAAATTTTGTTCGGTTTTTTTTTGCTACTAAGTGTACATAGAATAAAAATATGAATATTGTATAAAAACTGGAAAACAAGGAGTTTTCTGTTTCAGAACACAGTATCTCTAGAACGGTTCAAAATATCCCGAGATTTTTAGTGTATTTATGTAAAAGAGTGTGAAGAGCACGATAGCGTGGTCATTTTTTATATTAAAATCTACATTGAGCGAAAATTGAAATTTTAATTTAAAATGAAAGATATGCATATTTTTCAACACTTCCACCAAGAAATCATATTTTTTATAAATTTTTTGAATAATTTCCTTTAAATACCATTATGTAGATTGTTACGGAAAAATACATGCAGGAGAAATATAATATTGTATACAAACTAGAAAACAAGAAGTTCTTTGTTTCAAAACGCTGTATCTCAGGAACGGCTCAAAATACCCTGAGATTTTTAGTGTTTTTTATGTAAAAAAAGTGTGAGGAACACGATGACGTGGTCATTTTTAAAATCAAAATATCTACATTCAGCGAAAATTGCAATATTAATTTCAAAAAGGAAAATTAGCATGTTTGGCAACACTGCTGCCAAAAATTAATCTTTTTTATGAGTTTGTTGAACAATTTCCTTTGAATAACAGTTATTAGATTGTTTTTCAGCATAATAGTTACGGAGATATAAATAAAACAAAATGAGCATTTTTACAAAAACTTTAAAAAAAAAAGGGGGAGGCCCCAATAACCGAGGGGTGGTCTGATCGACACACAAATTTGTTGTTTTACATATAATCGCAAAATAAACCATTCCTCGGAATTTGGATGAAATCCGTGAATGTGTCGTGTACATGTGGTGTGGACACTTCGGATGGAATGACCCCTATACGATTCGCCTATTTTTGACATTTTCATAGGTTTTGCCTTCCACTTTTCGCCATTGTTTTGATTATTTCGTCATTATCGCCTTTTACTTTTCGCCGTTGTTTTGATTATTTGCCAGTATCGCCTTTTACTTACGCCAAGTTTATGTTTTGATTTAAATTACGCCTTTCACTTTGACAACAATCAATATGGCGTAAATCACAGAGTGAATTGTTCTGATGATTAAATGACTCTACGCCCTTTGCGAAAACTATATTTAATCAATAAAATTAAAGAACAACCAGAACAAAAAGTTCAAAACTCATGATTTAGTGGTAATAATTATGCATTGCATTACAAAAAACATTTTGTTTATATTTTGCATGTACACCCTAATCGCAAATTGCTCCGGACTTGTGTATTTGTTCAAGCTGTCAAATAAACGCCTGACAGTATTCCTACAACTTCTGTTACATACATGTGATTGGGATATTGTAATTGGGTAATTGAAACATCTGTTCGTTATTCAACGGCAGCCTTTGCTAGTTTTTTTTTATACTAGTTCGAAGGAGGTGATCACAGTTGAACAAATCTTACATGACAAATGGATTGAATCCCTAAACGAATCGTAGTTTAGTCAGTAAATATTGTTTTCTGGCAAGGTATCTTTGCCCCAAAATGAGCAAACTTATGCATTGGTTGTTATGAAAAGCACTAAATTAATAACAACAAAGCTGCAAGTTTCAGAAACGTTAACAGCCTAACTTCAAGAGAAAAATCCCAGCTTCTGCTAAAACTGTTCCCGTTTATTCATAAATGTAATACCGGCATGGTTTTTTTCAACTCTTCGAGAGATTCAACTTACATTGTCCTATGGTTTTTAGCTCTGTAAAATCTCCTTTCTTTTTGACCCGGAAGGACGAAAAAAAGAGTAAAACTCGAAGAAATGAAAAATTCATCTTTCATCAGGCACACTCGGCAAGTCCCTCCGGTGCGGTGGCAGGCGAAACGACTCTGCAACGAAACGTCGACATTTCCTACTGCTGCTGCTCGTCACTCCTTCCCAAGCGTGCAAGTCCAACATCCACAGGTCCTACGGATTTCGGGAATGAAATTGCTCCGGGAACAGTGTGCAGCTCGACAAGTCCATGTAAAATTCATCAACATCGAGTAGCAATTTGCCTCTATCTTTATTCCTCACGACGACGACGACGACGACGCTGCTGTACTCCATTCCAGGTTGATAAGTTTTATCTTGTTAGATTCCGTGTCCCGAAGCATGCATCGGGAGGAATAAAATGTCACCCTCTGGAAATTGGAAAGTGTCGATGACTGATTTTCCAACGAAATGAAGCTCCTGGAAACTGAAAATGTTGCTCGATTTGCTTTGTTCCCAATTACATAAGAACTAGAACAGTCCGGCCATGGCTTGACCATCGAACTGAAGTGAATTCCATTTGTCATTCCCCCTGTTGTCCTCCGCGCTCCCTCCAGGGAGGCAATGCGATGGTGGCCTGCCCGGACGCATTTTAGAGCCGTATGTACAGCTTTTAATGGCGTAATCCCACCGAAAAACGCTTCTATTCGTTCGTATTTTTCGTGCACTTCCTGTCCTGTCGCTGTTGAGTAGAATCATCATCATCATCAGCAGCAGCAGCAACATCATTGGAACCATTTTGCCAAGTCCGAGACGTGGCGGGTCGTGGTGGGAAGGACATCAGCTTATATGGCATGTCCCTGGTCCTGGCGCAAAAGTCAGATATCGAAAATGGTCTCGGGATTCGCTGAGGCAGAAAAACAACGCACATTTGGGATCCTTTCCTGGAAGCAGCATCAGCAGCAGCATCATCACCATCGTCAGACCTAGGTTCTGTTTGTTTGTTTGCTCTTGCCGCTGTTGTTCCTAGATGTGCAGCGAAGCTTGGCTCCAATAGGAGGGAGGAGGATGGATGAATGGACGGACCCCCGTAAAGCAGAGTTGAGGGCGTTGGAAAACTAAAAGTCAAGTCTTTCTCTGTCGAACCATCGCCATACCGGTTGGTGGTATTGGGTCGAGTGGGGGTGTAGAAATGTGGAAGGGTTCAGGGAATAAATGTTTATAAAATCTCCAATAGCTACGTGCTGGCACTGTGACTGGAGATGGGAGAGCTCGAACTATGAGACTGATGCCAGTCATAAAGGGAGGAACGTTGATGGCTCCCGAAACTTGTCCTCCTTCCACGAGTTTGGAGCTTCCTTTTTTGCTGTGTTTTGTGCTTCAGCACACAGAAGCCATTTCAACCCTGCCATTTTCCAAGGGGGTCGGTGGTGGGATGCTTATGGGGGTGTGTTGACTTTCGAGAAGAATAAGGCAACGTCAACGGGTGGCGATGTTCGGTGAATGGTGCACTGGCGATGCCGGTTGGTCCAGAACGATACGGGCAGATCCTTCGACTGGAATGAGCAAGAACTGCCTGATATCAATCCGAGATGTTCTCCTGGAGCTTAGATGACAGCAAAGGATAGGGTGGATGCGAGGGCAATCATTAAGGCTTGTAGAATTTTAATTGTTATGTTTTAATTATAAAGGGGACTGTTAACAATTCAATATGTGAACGATCATTGCCATCTCAATAGTCAGAAAATCCATTTTTAAAAGGAAAAATGAGTCAGTGTTGATGTAGTTACTTGATTAGATGCTAAGCAAAAATGTTACAAGATCTACGAAATGTTTGACAACAAATAAAATAAAACATTTGCTGACAGAGAACTTAACATTGAAGATTTCAAACTTCTATCATTTTTTCTTTTTAGTTAGTTTCATGCAACTATGTGCCCTTTAAGTATGCCTAATTGAAGTTGTTTGAAGAACGAAGATTTTTTTTCTTCACTGCTGACGGAAGTTTCTGGAAACGCCATGGAAGGAAGCAAGGTCTCGATCGTGAAGCTGAACAGTTCCAACTACTCGATGTGGAAATTCAAGGCGGAAATGCTGCAGACTCGCGAGGACATGTGGAAGTACATCGAGGATCAAGCTCCGGTACCGTTGACGGACGCATGGAAGGGCGGAGACCGCAAAGCGAGAGCGACGATTGCGCTGCTCATTGAGGATCAGCAACATGCCCTGTTACGCGACATGAAGACGGCCAAGGAAGCTTGGGAGAACCTCAAGAAGCACCACGAGAAGACGTCCCTCTGCTCGAAATTTGCGGTTCTGAAGAGGATCTGCAACAAAACGTACAAGGACGGGGACGACATGCAGAGCCATTTGTTCGAATTGGAAGAACTATTTGCGAAGCTTTCGTGCGCTGGCGGTTGCGCTGGTACTTAGGAGCCTCCCCGATTCTTTCGACACCAAGAAGAACCACCTCAAGAAGCACCACGAGAAGACGTCCCTCTGCTCGAAAGTTGCGGTTCTGAAGAGGATCTGCAACAAAACGTACAAGGACGGGGACGACATGCAGAGCCATTTGTTCGAATTGGAAGAACTATTTGCGAAGCTTTCGTGCGCTGGACTGGACCTAGGCGAACCACTAGCGGTTGCGCTGGTACTTAGGAGCCTCCCCGATTCTTTCGACACGCTCACGACGGCCCTGGAGTGCCGTTCCGATGATGAGCTGAAATTGGAGTTGGTCAAAGGTAAGCTGTTGGACGAAGTGGCGAAACGTGATCAAAGACCGTCGGATTTAGCGATGAAGAAGAAGCCGTTCGTGTGCCATTTCTGCAAGAAAAGTGGCCACAAGCAGAAGGAATGCAAACTGTACGCCAAGGAGACGGAAGCGGAAAAAGGTCGATCGCCGAAAGCAAAAGCTGCTCGCAGTAAAGAGGAATCCGTTACGTTTGCTCTGGTGGACTCAGGAGCTTCCCGGCACATGTGCGGCGAACGAGAATTTTTCAACGAAATCGTCGAAAGCCCCGTGGCCTGGCCAGCCTGGCCGATGGAAAAATCGCAAAGGTGGAAGGTGTCGGTTCTGGACGGTTGTTGTGTTACCATGACTACGGAAAAACGACCACGGTTACCCTTAGCAACGTGCTATTTGTACCAAGTTTGGAGATCAACCTGCTGTCTGTACCGAAGATGGTTGAAAAAGGAGCCGAGGTGATGTTCAACGAAGTAGGGTGCCGGATTCTCGTTGGTGGCCAAATAGCAGCGGCCGCGACAAGACTGGCGGACTCTACAAGGTACAAACAACGAAGGAAGTGTTGATGACGACAAGAGATCACCATAATGTAGACTGCCAGCACGTGTGGCATCGGCGCTTTGGACATCGTGACCTCAATGCTCTCGGTGAGAGGATGCAGAAGAATCTGGTGGACGGACTGAAGATGTACGATTGCGGAGTGCGAGAGGGGTGCGATTGCTGCCAGCAGGCGAAAATGAGGAGGAAACCGTTCCCGAAGTCGGTGGAGAGGAAGTCCTGTGCAGTCCTCGATCTTGTGCACACCGATGTTTGCGGTCCGGTGGAGAACGTGTCGGTGTCCGGTTATCGCTATTTCATGACCGTCATCGACGACTACAGCAGATTCTGTGTCCTGTATCAATTGCGAAAGAAGGATGAAGTTCTCGAGAAGATAATGGAGTACTCGGCCATGATGAAGACGCAGTTTGGACGGCCGCCAAAAGTGGTCAGAAGCGACCAAGGTGGCGAATATACGGGAAGCGAGCTGAGGAAGTTCTACAAACGAGAAGGCATTCAAGCACAGTTTACCGCAAGTTACTCTCCTCAGCAGAATGGCGTCGCAGAAAGGAAGAACCGGTACCTGATCGAGATGCGCCGGTGCATGCTGTTCGAAGCCAAACTTCCTGATTGCTACTGGGCTGAGGCGGTAAGTACTGCCGTTTATTTGCAGAACGTTCTTCTGTCAAAGTCGGTCCCTACAACGCCTTTCGAGCTCTGGCATAGAAGGAAGCCGGGCGTAACGCATCTGAAGGTCTTTGGCAGCGCGGCGCACGTCCATATCGTCAAGCAGAAGAGGAAAAAGTTGAGCCCGGCATCGAAGAAGCTAACGTTTGTGGGTTATTCGTTGGACCACTAAGCATACCGCTTCTTGGACCGGTCAACACGCAAGGTAATTATCAGCCGAGATGCCAATTTCGTTGAGGAGGAGCTCCGAGCAGCAGGATGGCGTTGGCGACAACCAACACGTAGAAAATGTCGTGAAATTTGAGTATTCTATGAAGCCGGTCGATGATGAAGCTACTCCGGCGATCGACGACGAAGAATGAGTCGGACGTGGATGACGATCAACCGGACGACGATGATTTCGATAACGATACTGCGACTGATTCTACGTTAACCGAAGCTGATGTCACTGAAACCGCTGAAACCCCCCGAAGATCGACTCGCCAAACCAAGGGTGTACCACCGGTTCGCTATCTTGACACTATTGGCAAGGTATCGGAAGCGTCTATCGAATCACGAAGCTATGAGGAAGCAATCAACGGTCCTGAGAGCGTGTTCTGGAAGGCAGCCATGGACGACGAATTTCGTTCCTTGATGGAAAACGATACCTGGGAGATCACGAAGCTACCACCTGGTCGAAAGGAGGTAGGCTGCAAGTGGGTCCTCAAACGCAAGGAGGACGAGACCGGCAACGTCGTGAGGTATAAAGCCAGGTTAGTAGCCCAAGGGTACTCGCAAAAGTACGGAGCAGATTTTGACGAGGTCTTTGCGCCGGTGGCTTTGCAAGTCACTTCCCGCGCATTGCTGACCGTGGCAGCTGAACGAAATCTCTACATCAAGCATGTGGACATCAAGACTGCGTACTTGTATGGTTCGTTGGATGAAGAAGTATTCATGAAGCAGCCCCCTGGTTTTGAGACCGGGAACCCAGCCGGTGTGTGCCGTCTCAAGCGAAGTCTGTACGGGCTCAAACAAGCGGCTCGAGTCTGGAACAAAATGATCAACGACGTGTTCAAGCAAGCTGAATTCGTGCAATCATCAGCCGACGCATGCCTCTACGTTCGGACAAGAAATGGCCAGCAATCATTCATCATTATCTATGTGGACGACATCCTTGTAGCCTGTTCCAGTGAGGCAGAATTCGTCGAGATAGTTGCCCACCTTCAATGATGCTTCAAGCTGACGGTGTTGGGCGACCTCAAGCACTTCGTCGGGATAAAGGTAACTAAATATAACGACGGATATCTTATCAATCAGCAGGCGTACATCACCAAGTTAGCTGTTTGATTCGGCCAGTCGGATGCGAAAGGCTCAAAGATTCCGATGGACCCTGGTTACCAGCAAAAGGAGGAGGATTCAGCTGTACTGCCGAATAGCGACCAGTGCCAAAGCCTGGTGGGTGGTTTGCTGTACATCGCAGTGAATTCACGTCAGGATGTTTCGATCAGCGCATCAATCCTGGGACGATCCGTCAGTCAGACCCGGGCTAGGGACTGGACTGAAGCGAAGAGGGTGTTGAAGTACCTTTTCCATACTAAAAGTTACCAGCTGAAGCTAGGACCGACGAGTGAAGGACTGGAAGTTTACTGTGACGTCGATTGGGCCGGAGACACTCGGGACCGGAAATCAACCTCTGGGTTCCTGATTTTTCTCGACATCGGAGTCGTGAGTTGGGCCTCCAGGAAACAATCATGCGTGGCACTATCGTCCACCGAATCGGAATTCATCGCTCTGGCCGAAGCATGCTAGGAAGTTCAATGGATGCTGAAGTTGCTCAAGGATCTCCGGAAGGATGTGGATCTTCCTATCTGCATACGTGAGGACAACCAAAGCTGCATTCGGCAGGTGGAGAACGACAAGATGGACCAGCGATCGAAGCATGTCGATACGAAATACTGTTTCGTCAAGGACCTGCAAAAGAAAAATGTCATCAGTTTGCTATATTGTCCAACGGAGGATATGCTGGCGGATATGATGACCAAGCCGCTGACGAGCGTAAAGTTGGGAAAGCTACGTGAAACGACGAGAGTTGTTGCGTCGAGAAGGAGTGTTAGAGGTTCCGAATCGATGCAACCTATGAATAATTGTAATGATTGAAACATGCAAATAAATTTAGTCTTTAGTTAACCGCTAATCAGTTCAGTCGAACTTTACTTGCTCTCCTAATCCCCAATAATATGTCACGAATGGTAAGCTAATTTATTGTAACTCATTGACTGACCGAGCTACAAACAATATTTAACTTGCAATCGCATGCTTTACATTTTTTAGAGAAGAAGTTTTCAGGGACATGGATGTTATGTCGGTCTATTATCCCCATAATGGGTCTATTCATGGATACAATGAAAGAGAACGAAAGAGGAGAGAATTTCTTAGTGTTACTTTTGCGCTATTGTAAAACGGCTCTTTCGTCCCTAGCAGCACATTTGTTGCAAATCAGTTGAAGTTACTTAAGTGCAACTCAATTAAGCCACAATCAAGTAACTGCAACCAATTAGGTCAGTTTTGTGTTGTTTAGGGTTCGGACTGCCGACGAAAAACTCCAGGCCGGATCTGCTTGGCGTCCGCTTTAATGTACGTCTCGTCGTCCATTACGATGCATTTCGGCTGCACCAACCGGCAACATACTCAGTGGCCCTGAACGGTAGCAGAGTGAAGTCATCATCATCATTATCCGGGAGGAGAAAAACGCCATCTGAACTGGAAACCCGAAGGTGATAGAGGAAGAGACAGTCGACGAGGACACGTGGTGGCGAAGCTGCAAGAGGACCCGAAGAACAAGTACCAAGTCAGACAGCTAGAAAGAAATTGGGATAGAAGAGAAAGAGAAACGTAAAGTGAAATTGGAATACAAATTGGGATTTGGTAAAGCAAAGTCCTAGAGGAGTTCAGTACATTCTTCGGCGAGCGTGTCGACCCTGAAGCCATTGATGTCAGGGAATTTCTGAGAAGCTCTTGATTGAGGTGGCTGATATTTACATTTCCTGCGTATAAATTCATATAATTGGGATATGAGAGGGACCATCAGGGCACACGATTGAAGCAAAGTCCTTCCGTGCCATGTGCCGGGAGATCGGTGTGACTGGCCAGACGGTCAACGAGTATTTGGCAGACATAAAAATCATGATGAGAAAGCGAAAGTCGAAGCCAGCAGTGTCGGAAGCGCAAGCGGCCACCCAAAATCAGTGGCTGAGAGTGCTCGTCAAGGATGTCTTCCGTGAGAAGCGCAACGAAACGTATCTGCACTGAACGGTAATGACTGGCAGCGTTGTAAAGTATCTCTCACTCGAACCTCTCGAAAATGGTCCTCTCGTGGCTGACAATTAGTTAGAATTGTTAGAATAGGAAGGTAAGACCTTCATTAACAAACACCACCCAAAGAGCGATGTCGTACTCTGACCGGATCTGGCCTCTGCACATTTCGCGAAGCGGTCGCTGGAGGAGATGAAGTGTTTGAAGATCCAAGTCGACCCCAAGCACGACAACCCTCCAACGTGCCCCAGCTGCTCCCAATTGAAAATTTCTGGGCAAACATGAAGCGGAAGATCTATTCGAACACTTTCGTGGCAATAACCGAAGTTCTCAGAACTTCAGATTATAAAACGGAACTTCAGAAAAGTCCTCGGAACTTAACAAAGAAACACCAGCGAAGTTCACTGAACTTCAAAAAGTTCACGAATCTTCAGAAAAGTCCTCGAAACTTTCGAGAAGTCCTTGGAACTTCAGAGTTATCGGACAAGACTAAGAGAAAAACTTTAAATATAATTCAGGGAACTTTAAAGATATTCACTGATCTTCAGATAAGTCTTCGGAGCTTTAGAGAAGTTATTGGGCCCTAGAGAAGACTTCAAAACTTCAGAGAAGTCCTTGGATCTTACGAAACTAGTTTTTCAGTAATCACTTCAGATAAGTCCACGAATATTCAGAGAAGTACACGAAACTTTAGAGAAGTCCTTGGAACTTCCGAGAAGTTCACAGAACTTCAAAGGGATTCATGGAACTCCAAAAAATTTTACGAAATCTTAAAGAAGTTCACGGTAATATGAAGGAGTTCACGGTACTATAGAAAAGTTCACGGAATTTCAGATAAATCCTCGAAACTTTAGAAACGTTCTCAGAACTTCAGAGAAATTCTCTAAAATTCAAAGGAGTTCACGAACTTTCAGAAAAATTCACGAATTTTCGGATAGAAATCCGTTTCAAAATTATTCATGAAACTAGAGAAATTCACGGTACTGAAGAGAAGTTCACTGAACATTACAAAAGATCGTGAAACTTAAGAGAAGCTTTCGAAATTTCACAGCAATCAATGAAACTTTAAAGAAACTTACGAGCGATTTTTAGAGAAATTCACAAACTTCAGAGAAATTCAAGGATCTTCAGAAAAGTCGTCGGAACTTAAGGGACCTCCTTGGAGCTTCCGTGAAGTCCATAAAATGTCAGGAAAGTATCGAAAATTTCATGCAAATATCTTCAGTGTAGTTTCAAGGACATCAGGGATGTCCGTTGCATTGCAGTAAAGTTACAAGAACTTCAATGAAGTGCTGAGAACTTCAAAAATGTCCCAAGAAATTAAGTGAACTCCAGCGAATCCTAGGAAACTTCTGCAAATTCAAGAGAACTTCAGTGTAGACTCGAGAACTTAAGCAAAATTTCAAAGCTCCAAGGAAGTCCAAAAAAACTTCAGATAACTCTGTAAATTCAGAGGACTCCTTAAATCTTCAGATAACTCTCTAGAATTTCAAAGGAGTTCTGAGAAAATCAGATAAGTTTCTGAAACTTCACAAGTTTCGAGAAGTTCAAGAAGTTTCGAGAACTACAGAAAAGTTTCGAGAACATCAGAAAAGTTTCGAGAACATCAGAAGGTTTTCAAAGACTTCCGAGAACTTCAGAAAGGTTCACGAAACTTCAGAGAAGTACTCAAAACTAATGATAAATCCTCAACATTTCAGTGAAGTCTTTGAAATTTCAAAGCAGTTCACGGAACTTAAGAGAAGTCCTCAGAACATCAGATTATAGAACAGACCTTCAAAGAAGTCCTCGGAACATAAGAAAGAAACACCAGAGAAGTTCACAGAGCTTCAGAGAATTTCACGGAACTTCAGAAACGTCCTCGAAACTTTTTAAAAGTCCTTGGAACTTTAGAGAAGTCCTCGACACTTCAGAGAAATTCACGGAACTTTAGATAAGTCCTCAGAACTTGAGATTATTTCACGGAACTTCAGAGAAGTCATCGGATATGATAAAGAAATAGATTTTAGAAAAGTTCAGGGAATTTTAAAGATGTTAACGGATCTTCAGATCAGTCTTTGGAGCTTAAGAAAAGTCCTTGGAACTTCAGAGAAGAATTTAGAACTTCAGAGAAGTCCTTGTAGCTTACGAAACAATTTTTAAAGTAATTCACGGAACTTCAGATAAGTTCACGGATATTCAGAAAAGTCCTCGAAACTTTCGAGAAGTCCTTGAAACTTCAGAGAAGTCCTCAGAACTTCAGATTAGCTCAAAGAACTTCATTGAAGTCATCATATTTGATAAAAAAATAAACTTTAGCGAAATTCAGGAAACTTCAGAGATGTTCACGGATCTTGAGGTAAGTCTTTGGAACTTCAGAGAACTCCTCAGAACTTCAGATTAGTTCACGGAACTTGAGATTAGTTCACGGAACTTCATTAAAGTCTTCGGATATGATAAAGAAAAAAACTTTAAAGAAGTTCAGAGAACTTCAAAGATGTTAACGGATTTTCAGATAAGAATTAGGAGCTTACGAAAAGTTCTTGGAACTTCAGAGAAGACTGTAGAACTTCAGAGAAGTCCTTATAGCTAACGAAACAATTTTTAGAGTTATTCACGGAACTTCAGATAAGTTCACGGAAGTACACAAAAGTACAAAAAACTTTAGAGAAGTCTTTGGAACTTCAGAGAAGTTCACAGAACTTTAGAGGGATTCATGTATATTTAAAAAAAATATCACGGAATCTTAAAGAAGTTCCAGGAAATTTGCATGACTTCACGGTACGATAGAAAAGTGCACGGAATTTCAGATAAATCTTCGCAACTTTAGAAACGTTCAGAGAAGTTTACAGAACTTTAAAGCAGTTCACGCACCAATGCAAAGTTCACAGATTTCAGAGGAGTTTATGGAATTTTAAAAAATTTCACGAAAGTTTAGAGAAATTCACCGAACTTAAGAGAAATAAACTTAACATTACAAAAAATCACGGAACATAAGCGTTTTCAACATAAGTTTTGAAAATTTAACAGCCATCATTGAAATTTCAGAGAAATTACGTGAGATTTTTAGAGAAATTCACAAAACTTCAGAGAAGTTCACGAATTTTCCAAGAAGTACACGTCCTCACTTAGCTCAGTCGGTAAAGGCACAGGTACTAAGCAACACCATGCTGGATGTAGCTGGGTTCAATTCCTGGTATGATCTAGGAATTTTTCGATTAGGAAAATTTCTCGACTCCTTCTGGGATAGAGTATTTAGTTGTACTTGCCACACAATCATACTAATACAAACATGGTACCTGGCATCGAAAGCTCCCAATTAATAACTGTGGAAAGTGCATATAGAACACTAAGTTGAGAGCAATTGTGCATGCAATAAGCTGGAAATGCTACAAGAAAGAACACGAAACTTAGAGCAGTCCTCGGAAGCTTAAAAGATGTTCAGTGAACCCTAAAGAAGTTCACTTTATGTTAGAGAAGTTCAAGATACTGTAGACAATTTCACAGAACCTCAGAGAAGTTCACAGAACTTCAGAGAAGCTCTCGAAATTTCAAAGAAATCATCGAAACTTCAGAAACGTTCACGGAATTTTCAGAGAGATTCACGGATCTTCAATAAGGTCCTTGGAACTTCAGAAAAGTTCACGGCACTTCAGAGAAGATTTCGAAACTACAATGGGATTCACGAAACTTCTAAGGAATTCACGAAACTTCAAAGGAATTCACGGAACTCCAGAGAAGTCCTCAGATGTTCTGATTGATTCACTGAAGTTCAGAGAAGTCCTGGGAACTTAAGAGAGATCTCAAGATCATTGATATGCTGAAGATCTTTGAGATAATTTCTGACAAATCTGGTAACATAGAAAATATCAGAGATACGTGACTTGACTGGTTGATACTCACAAGATCTAGATGATGTTGCTTTGTAGCTGTGTTTTGTCAACTGAGTTAAAGGAGGAATTTGATGGTTAGAATACTCTATTAAATTGCTGTCCATCTTGAAGTCTTAAATTATGCATAGAATTTCCTTAAAATCTAAAAAAAAACGTTCTATAAGACTTTGAAATAATTTCATAGAAAACTGGTATTTAAAAAAGCAGAACGTGACTTAAATTATTGATCAGCACAAGACCTTCAAATTAGATTCCTGAGCATCCTGAAGTCTTGAAAAAAATTAAGAGGACCGAACTTACGAACTTTGATATTCTGAAGGTCTCTGAAATAAGCTCTGAGCAATCTGGCATTACGAAAGAGTATCTGAGAGGCGTGATTTCAATTGATGTTTAGAACACTGTAGTACAATAAATAGTTGACGTCTTCAAAAAATATCCAGAGGACTTTTCCAAGATCTTTGACATCCTGAAGGACTTAAATAATAATTTAATAATTTCTGACCCACCTGGTATCATTAAAACAATACCAGAGAGACATATTGAAAGTGAAGAAGAGTTAAAAATTTGTTGTGTGGATGTAGGAATTTATTGGGGGTGGTTTTGGGTTTGTGATTGAAAGTGATAGAAAAGTTAAAAATTTTGTGTTGGGGGAGGGGGGGAAATTGGTCGACAAAAAAATCGTTTCTTTCAGTCAAAATTCATAATACAAAAATCTTCTTATTTTTCTTTTGGTAGTTCAATTCATATATTTAAAGGAAAAAATGTTCGTTTATTCTTTTGGTTTGCCAAATCCGAACTGCCGTGCCTTCCGCTTAACCCCTTCCATTAAATTTTGCACAGTGGTCTCATCGACCTTATTCGCCGCCGAACGCCAGTTAGATTTAAACTGCTGCTCGTTTTCCATGGATTTATTAGTTTTTTTTTTTTTTTTTGAGATTCCGTTTGACCAAGGCCCAATACCGTTCGATAGGGCGGAGTTCTGGGCTGTTGGGAGGGTTGTGGTCTTTGGGTACCACAACCACGTTGTTCGCATCGTACCACTCGATTGCCTTTTTCCCATAGTGGCAGCTCGCCAAGTCCGGCCAGAACAGCACAGGTCTATTATGTTGCTTTAGGAATGGTAGCAGCCGCTTTTCCAGGCACTCCTGGACGTAGATCTCTTGATTGATGGTTCCCGTAGTGATGAAAATGCCGCTTTTTAGACCACACGTGCATATGGCCTGCCAGACGAGGTATTTTTTCGGGAACTTCGATAGTTTGATGGTTTTGAAAATTTCGGGCACCTTCCCTTTTCCTGATGCGGTATAAAACTCCTGTCCCGGAAGCTGCTTGAAATCCGCCTTCACATAAGTTTCGTCGTCCATGACGACACAGTCGAACTTTGTGAGCATATTCATATACAGCTTTCGGGACCGCTGCTTTGCCGACGTGTTTTGTTTGTAATCTCGGTTCGCCACCTTCACCTTCTTAAACGTCGACAACCCGGCTCGTTTCTTGGCCCGCTGTACAGTAGTATGGGAGACATTGAGCTTGCCAGCGACGTCCCGGATGGAGAGGTTAGGATTCCGCTTATATTTCGCCGCCACTTTCTTCGTCGTCGCTGCCACGTCCGGATTACGATTGCCGCCGCTTCCAGGCTTCCTGGCGGTCGACAGACGCTCCCCGAACACTTTTAAAACGTTTGTCACGGTCGATTTGGCCACATCCAGCAATTTTGCCAACTTGGCGTGCGAGAACGTCGGATTCTCTTGCTGCGCGAGCAAAATTTTGACACGCTGCTCCTCTTGCTTGGACGTCATTTTGAAAACTGGAGAGCAAACGGTGAAAACTCATCATAGCAACCATTGTATATACACTCAACTTCCAAATGCAGCATTTCAGGTTTTTTTTAAATGCATTTTTAACAGAAATACACCAATTTGAAGTTGACCAATTTTTGCGCGTTCCAGACTCTGGAGGTATGTTTACTAGTGTAATGGCCATTCATTTTACCCGTACGGTATGAGAAGAGTCCCGCATGAAGACTGATTGAAGAGAGTGTGAAGATGAGAGTTAGAGGTTAGGTACTGAAAAATGGAGAATAGGGTAGTAGAATAAAGATGAAGTTGAAGAATAAATCGAGCAGTTTCGTATAAAGAGATCTTTTTCCGCTACGTTATCCCCAAGACTTTGCATCGCATTGCTTATGGATTATTCGTTTTTGTAGTTTTAAGGTTTCCGTTATCGATAGGTCTCGGAACTCCCCAGACCTGCTTAATTATCGCTCGTGATATTTTAGATGAAAAATGAGGTGGGTTATATCGGGGATATAACCTCGAGGTTCACGTAGGACCGCGTTGGTGTATAGTAATAAT